>CAUJGJ010000135.1:352500-440000 GCA_963170055.1 Halisarca cf. caerulea
CATCCTACGAAACCACACAATGTTATAATGCCCATCTGTGTTTCCAGAAATGTTCGAAATAGAAATGTACACATTATGTCCATACCTGCCTACATACTACATACTACAGAATATTAGCCTTTGACTGTCCTGCATGGTATATATATATGCTTTTTACACGTACTTGCAATTGTGCAAAGATGGCATCGATCATTATATATAATATATTATCCTCACTAAATATTGCATTATACTACTGTAATCTGTACATATACTACACTTGCACTACATAATAATTATAGTATAAAATATTATAAGTAATAATGATATAATACTTATAATAAATGGATTATCCTGCCTGAAAAGTGCAGGACGTTCATTTTGACATGGAGCCATCAACAACATAATCCAGAGGGCCCTGGCTGCAGGTAACATCCCTTCTCGACTGGAACCCTCTGGACTCTACAGGTCTGATGGCAAACGCCCGGATGGAATCACAGTTGCTCCCTGGGAAACAGGCCGCACACTTATATGGGATGCAACATGTATTGACACCTTTGCCCCATCGTACATCAACACAGCAACTAAGGATGCTGGCCTAGTTGCAGAAATTGCCGAAACCCGTAAGAGGAAGAACTACGAAGTCTTATCGGCAGTTCACATGTTCACTCCCATAGCAGTGGAGACATCTGGAGTCTTTGGCCCTGAGACCAGAGATTTCCTCCACAAACTGTCTTCTAGAGTGAAGTCAGTTACTCTTGAAGAGAAGTCCCACTTCTATCTGACACAGCAACTGTCTATTGCCATCCAACGTGGGAATGCCTTGTCCATCCTTGGTACTCATGTGCCAGTTGGTACATCGGACTAACTGAAATTATGTACATGTATGTGTAGCTTTGCATGTCATCATGGTTATTATTATTATTGTGTAACTATTATTATTGTTATTATATAATTATTATTGTATTTATGTGTAAATTAGTAATACTGTTATTATGGTATTTATTACGTACAAATTATTTATTGGTATAATTATTTATTAATTATAATACTATTATTTATTAATTATAATACTTATAATAAATATTATAATAATTATGATAATACTCTTCTTTAAACTGGATGGGTGCACTAGCAGAGATTAATAGAATAATAATTATATGCTATCAAGGCCTTTCAGTGAATCCCACATGCACGAGAACATATTATATATGCACCCAGGCCATATGTACACATGTGCATAATATTATATTATGCATGCGCATGCACTTATATATTAATAAAATCAATCAAATTGAATTTAAATCATGTAGATACAGGTAATTTGAATAATATAATTATATTAATTTTATAAACAGTTACTAATAATTATAGCCTTGGTGCTTGCACATGCACCAAATATGCATAATATCTTCTCTTATATCTGCGAATTAATCCCTAGCTGCATGTGCAAACATTGCATGGTGCATGCATGCCCTGCAGGCTGTATAGGAGGGCCGGTGCATTGTGCAGGGAAAAACACGCGTACGTATATAATATGCAGCTGGGATGCACCCCATGCACCCTATATTATGCATGCATGCTTCATTGATCACACATGCACATACTGTACATGTAGTGCATGTGTACGTGCACTTAATTATATATATACAAATTAAACTGTTATTTTAAAAATAATGTATATTGTAAAAATATATAATATTATTATTACTATACACTGTCAGGTATAACATGGTAAAAAGTTGTTATATAAATATAAATTATTCATATCTAAGTGAGCGTAATAAGAGTATTATTAGTGACATGTGATAGTAGCACATATGAATACTGTATAAATAAAATTCATAGGTATTAACTGCTAATCAACTGGAATGGAGTAGTTCGTTGTACACAGCTGCAGAACTGATGAGGTCTGGATGCTCATGTGCAGACGACTTCCTTAAAGTCCGATTGGCTCCAATATCAGATGTGTAGCGAGCAATGTGGGGCCGGCTCAGCTGGGTGTGTGAGTTGGGAATGGGAGGGAAGTGGAGAGACACTCTCTTATGATGGCAGAAGGAGAGGGCCGGGATCACAGGCCCCTTGACGTCCTCAAAGGCCACACCTAGTGAGTAACCATTGCGGAAGTATTCCAGAGTCTGCTTGTCCAAGTCTACAAGAATCCCAAGTCTATCTCTCTCCTGGAACAGGTAGCGTTGGCAGTAGTACTTGCCACTACATGGGACAAGACGGAGAATGCCATAACACAGAGATTATAAATCGATCATCCCTATACTACACGACACATGCATTTACACACTTGAGCATGAATGCATACACATTCATCCACCCACATTTATACCACCCCCACCCCCACACGTGAGTTGTGTGTGTGTGTGTGTGTGTGTGTGTGTGTGTGTGTGTGTGTGTGTGTGTGTGTGTGTGTGTGTGTGCATGTGTGTGTGTGTGTGTGTGTGTGTGTATGTGTGTGTGTGTGTGTGTGTGTGTGTGTATGTGTGTGTGTGTGTGTTTGTGTATATGTATGTGTATGTGTATGCATGTGTGTGTGTATGTGTTTGCAAATATAATATGTGACCACAGATTGAAATTATCCACTAGGTGCTGTGCCCTAACATAGCACTACCAAATTAATAACCATTCAGTAGAAAATTCTGTTCCGAAAACACTAAACTCCCACACATACTACAATAGGTTATTGGTATTCCTTCTGAACTTCCAATGGAAAATTTGATTGAACACACATTTGAAAGCATACTTAGTTGCAGTTTGTACAATAGGAAGAAAGGATACTGCGAGTATTTATCTACTGTCATTAATGAGCGAATTACATTTGGTTTCATTGTACAGGGTTGTACTGGACAGTGCTACTGGTGGAAGCTCCGTTTACTCTCCCAGCCTGTTCACATACCCCCACAGATTGAAATAAATCCAGATGCGCATGTATGCATGGTCGATGTTTGTGCATTTCAACCCGATGACTGACCATAGCACTAAGCAATACAGATTCAAATTATCTGCTAGGTGCTGTGCCCTAACATGGCTTTACCAAACACTTCATTCCCATGCAGGCCAAAAACACACGCATGTTTTTAGCATGATGTCATACATACTGTACAACCACATACTGTAAACCTCTTATGACAATCTTCCTGAGTAGTGAACTTCAACACACACACACACACACACACACACACACACACACACACACACACACACACACACACACACACACACACACACATACACACACACATACACACACACACACACACACACACACACACACACACACACACACATGCACACACACACACAGACACACACACACACACACACACACACACACACACACACACACACACACACACACACATGTACAGACTATAATATTCCATATCCTTATATAGGCGGAGGTAGGACGAGGTGGCTATATACATCAAGATACCTGACCATGTGTGTTAACAAAAGCAAATGATGGGTCAGTTCATATGCAGGCAAATCCATACAATAGCCCTCCATCCTCCCTGAAAATCAGAAGGGATTGAACATGAATCATCCTGTTCACTCCAAAATAGAACAAGATTAGTCTGTACAGACAGAGACTGACATTAGAGTAATTGGTAGGAGCTATTACAAAGACTCATACCACCACACAACTTGACAATTTCAGGGATGCTCCCTTACCTTATCTTCAATATAGGCCATTTCCAAAAACATACAAGTAGCTTCATGACTATGTTGTCTATGTAAACAAGCACCAAGTAACCCAGACTATGTGTTAGGCAGAGTTTGGTATTTCCTGGAAACCTTACACAAACTACAGAAAGGTGTTCATATGGCATGTAAAAATAGCAATCAAAGCTGCACCAAGAACATTATTTTCACTTGGCAGTTGCATCATCCCAGGCAGCTGTAACTTTGCCACTGAGGACAAGTCCTTATTCACAAGGACACCTCTCACCACATCCTGCAGATCATGCACTTTACTTGACTGTAGCTACGCAGTGCACAATACAGCATACGCCAACAGCACTGGACTCAGCAAGGTGCAAAGGTTATGTGTACAGAACCTTAGAAGCTGCGGGTACTTTTCTTATTCAGAATTAATTCCACCGTAAGAGGTAGATGTACAACTGAAGCCATGTAGATCATGCTGAATGTATACCAATCTGATGGATTGTGTTTTACAGTGAATTCGAAATATCTCTGATAGTGAACGCTCCAAAATAAAGACAGCCTCTCTACAAAGGGCACAGTCTAAGACCCCCACACATTTAAATTAAATTTACCTTCCTTTGGTTGAAATACATTTTGAACCTCCCAAGGAGGACAACCTCCTTACAAAGGATAAAAGAGACTTCCCTAAAATGGACGTACTCTGTTCAGAGGTTCCACTTACAAATGCCCAACACCAGCACACAGACAGCCAACACCAGCACACAGACAGCTAGCACCAACACCAGCACACAGACAGCTAGCACCAACACCAGCACACAGACAGCTAGCACCAACACCAGCACACAGACAGCTAACACCAACACCAACACACAGACAGCTAACACCAACACCAGCACACAGACAGCTAACACCAACACCAACACACAGACAGCTAGCACCAACACCAGCATATAGACAGTTAACATCAAGACTGACAGGCACGCACAAACCTTGAACTTGTGTTGTGTGATAGCTTTTTCCCTGTTTGCACTGCAAGCGACCAGGACGGGACGTTGAAGGATGAAGAGTACAATCCGATAATGGATCGCCCTCTCTGCCACCTGCTTGGGTCCATCTTGGCCGACACAATCCCAGCTACAATCTTCTTAGTCGGAGAAGTGATGCCATATCGATCGAGGCTGATCTCCCAGTAGTGTTGTCCGCTCTCAAGGACCTTTGATCCTCCAATGCTGATCCAGCGAGCACTCTCTCCAACGGACGCTGTATAGCCCTCGTTGGACACCCTCACAGCAGGATGGCGCTTCTTCACATCCCACGTGAACACTACAGAACACAGCAATGAATAATGGACGTTAGCTGCTTTATAATCTCATACACGTCAGATGACAAAATAAAGGATATTGCAAAATGTTTGCTGTATTAATAAGTTCATACATGTTTGAAAGCGTTATCAAAAGATCCAAAAGCACTTTTCAAATTGTATACCTAGAGTAATACCATCGGTACGAAAGTTGGAAAGTGCTTACAGTGATGTGGCAATGTGTATTAATATATTATAGCATAGTACTACATAGTATTATTAGCATTATTATACCATGTCACGGTAAACACTTGACATGTAATAATACCCCCTTTGAGAGACCCCCCTCGTGAAAGACCACCCTCTCTGTAAAGGTGCAAGAACGTACAAGGTGCATCCATTCTTATTGGTTTGGTTGTGACAAAGGGTCCCGTACCAGCTGCATTCACAGCAGCAATGCGAAACACATGATCTACTCCTTTCAGGACGCTATGCAGAGTGAATCCTTCAAGAGGACCAGTGTAGACCTGTAGTGAATGGAGACAGGGAAATCGTCATACAGTATAATGTGTGCTATATGAGTATATAGAGCAATATTTGGTAACGATAGTCCTACACATGTATGCCACGGTATTGATTGGTGAGTACTTGCATGAGGGCACTATTGTGTGTGTGTGTGTGTGTGTGTGTGTGTGTGTGTGTGTGTGTGTGTGTGTGTGTGTGTGCGCGCGCGTGTGTGTGTATGTGTGTGTGTGTATGTGCGTGTGTGCATGTGTGTGCATGCGTACATGTGATTGCCATGTGTACATGCAAGTACACGCACACAGTCCACACAAACTTTCAGTTACACATAAACCACACATGCAGTACATATTACATGCATGCATTCACCTATACTAATTGAAAATAAACACATACACCAGTAAACATATGTATGTACCTCTTCATAGAAGGTATTTCTGTCTTGCTGTTCATCATCTGAGACCGTTCTTGACTGCACCACGTAGTGGTCGGCAGGGCCGGCACACCAGGACACAACAGGGGGACCCCACATCAACCTGGCCTCCACCTTGTTCCCCACATCTGACATGCTCACGTCAGCACCTTCAACAGGACCAGGAGCTGTGTACATGGAATAGAGAAGTGCAGGATTGAACAACAGGAAGTCTAGTAAACAGTGGAACCCCTGAAAAAGGGCACTTTGGGGACAACATAAATTCAGCTGATTTGTTTTTGTTGAGAGGTTTTCTTCTTTGGGAGGTTCAAAATATATTGTAGCTAGGGATTGTATCAAGACCGAAAGTCATTTCCTTTGTAGAGAGGTTTATTACAATGTACCCATATTTGGGAGAGTCCACTATATCAGATGTTAACTGCACATACATACATATGTTGTAAGTTATTGTAAACACACTTCCATATGGGGCAGGTGCTACATACTTTACTGGTAATACCAACCTGTCCTGAAAACTAATGACCTGTAAGATTTGCACACCTACATATCTCAAAGTGGACATATCACATGATACCCCTGTAATGGCTCACCATGTGAAAGTTCACCAAATGTGTCAATGTGTGTAATGATGTCGTCCACTCCTGTCTGTTGGAAAGTGATGTTTGGGGAAAAGGCGGGGTCAAAGCTCTGACACGCCCCCAACAGCTGTTGCCCTTCCTCCAAAAGCTCATCTGCCAACATCACCATCTCAAAGTCAGTTGAGCGGTTTAGCCTCTCTAGAGCACCACATATCTTCTTAGCATCTACCACATTCTGGCTTAAGTTACTGTGACAAAATTAAAATGTTCAGATCAAGCTATGAAATTCATGCACATACAGTACACATAAAATGAAAGTAGGTAACTACACACATACACATACAAACGTAATGCAAAGCATTGTACTCTTGTAATATTCAGGTGCTAAATTGCAATTGTGGTCACTAGTAACCATTGTGTGAAGTGGCTCAATATAAAGGAATTGGGATAAACACTTGAAAAGGGGAGATTGTCCCTAAAGTACACACGGGCATTGTTCCGTCTCTTTCAAGACCACCTCTATAGAAAGATCAACTGTGTATATTGAAAACTACAGTTGGTCATCTCGTAGGGACATAAATGCAAAGTATAAATTCATTTTTACCCTATACAGATGGCCTTCAGGTTGTAGGGCATGTTTGCTTACACGAGGTGATGGGCCAAACATAACATGCTGTTGATGTGTGTGAGAACGGAATGATACCACGCAGTCGTGCAAATCTGCCATAACAATATCATAGGAACCCTATGATAGCACAAATCTGGCACAGCAACAGTATTATAGGAATCCTGTTTGACAAACAATACATGAAGGCATGACTGTTAAACTAACTCAGCCTGGTGTTTCAGTATTTGAGACTTGTGCTGGATAGCCTCTCTGATTCTTCCCTTCAATGCCTCTCTGCGAGTGTAAAGAGCATCCTCCAATCTTTTAAAAACAGTGTCAATATCTGTGAACATTTTGTCCTTTTCCTCTTCCAATTCTTCGTGTGTTCTGTGACAGATATTAAACCCTCTTTGCATGTGCCTCATACGCCATTTCAGCTTACACAGGGTCTCATGAACACTCTCATGCTTCCTTTCTGCTAGAGTAGTGAGAGGGATGTGGTCGTGGTCTCTATGTTCTACCATGTCCTTGCACACAAGACAGATCAATTCGTTTTGCCTTTTCGGGCAGACAAGATTGAGCTTCATTCCAGTGTGAATGGGGCAGATCTCATTGGACTGAGGCGGGTTCAACAGTATGTGGTCCCATGTTCTTGGTGGCTTGGGTGGATGCACCAAGCAGAGTCTGTGCAACCCGTCTCTATCGCTGCTCCTGCATGAGGAGCTCTCTGCACAAAACTGGCACATGTACTCCTGACATTCCTTGCAGTGGTAGGCCACAGGCTTCTCATCACACCCCATGTTGCAAAAGATTGGAGGTTCGGTGACACTCTGCTTCTTGGGCTCTGGGAGAACATCCAACAGTTCAATGAGAGTCCAGTTTGCTGGTAGCTCTGTCACATCCCCTCCATTGGGGACCTTGGTCAGCTGGCGACACATGGGACAGGACACTTCGTCCTTCTGAATGTGTGGTCCACGTCCTCGTACCATCCACACTTCAATGCAACCTATGTACACGACAGATACCACATTGGTCCACACAACGTCAGCTTCAGAATGAATAATATTTACATAGACCATAGATACTCTATACCAATAAGACAAACATTTGCAAAATGATTGATGAAGGACTCGCACAAAGGTTCATCAGAACAAGGTTTTCCTCTACTGGATCTCACGGATCTTCTCTCTAGCCACATACACACAAATGCCATGACATGTACAGCTTCTTGTCTAGCTTGCCTTTCCCGCGTAAGTGCACGTGGGACGGTGTAATAGCAGGCCAGACTAACGGGAGCTATAAGCCGTAACACGTGACAGTCAAAGAGACTAACCTGTACAGATGGTATGCCCGCATGTCGTCAAGGATCGAGGAATAAGCGACTTGGGTTCACTCGGGGCAAACAACATCAGGCAAGCCGGGCAAGTACAGATGTCTTCAAGACTCTTGGATTTGCAATTACCATATCCAGACCGTCTATTTGGGTCGTGCAATACATTTTGAGCCTCCATAACGATCGCGATCACAGCGTTTCACAAATGAGAATTGCAACAAATTTCCCCGCATAAATAGTACGAAAGAGCATAGACTGTGGGAATAGGGACTTTTTGTGGTAGGTAGATAGAAATAACGAGATTCATTAGTTTTATCAAGGCTCCATGTTGCCTTGGAAACCATGTACTAATACGTAAATGGCGGTACGATGTCCAAGGGTAAAAAATCCACTGCTAAATCGGCTCCTGCACAAGACAGTAACTGGGAAGAGACGCTGAAGGGCGACAAACTGGTTCAGGTTTGTGCACGTTTGATCTTTGTGAGTAATAGTGACGATTGTGTTAGTGCAGTCTGACAATAATGGCAGTCTTTCGCAAAATCGCTGGCTGTTTTTGGTTTGGACCTGCCACAAGTAGTTTACCGTGAACATTACTTGGGCTGGTGTATTATACACCAAGCACGGTTTTGTAAGTCGCTTAGTTCTTACTTTCTCTTTCTACTTACTCAGGATGACTGGAACCCGTACGTCTTGTTCCTTGATATCGAAGATGTTTCCATTGAGGACCACGTGACTGCGTTGATGTCTGTCGTTAGCAAAGGCTACAGAAGAAAGTTTGGATGGATCAGTAAAGATGAGCTGATACCACAAGTGCGTGAAACTGTGGAGAAATGCTGCTATGTGCATGCATGTGCATGTGCAGAAATGTACATGCATGAGTGTGTATGTACGTATGTACAATCCAAAGTGCTTTCAATGGTATTGAATGAGGTAGGGACAGATCAATTAGTACTTACTATTCAGAAGTATTTACTAACAGAGTTTGACTGTATCTTAGTATGCATTGTTAATTTTATCACCTAATTGTTCTTTGCAATAATGGATGTGCTGCATACAGTATAATGTGATTGTATTGCTTATGCTTCAGCTAGCTTATGTTTTCATGTACATACATACGTACGTATGTGTGTATATATGTTTGTACATACATATGTATGTACGCATGTTTGTATATACGTACGTGCCATATTATCACGTACGTATGTACACATACATATGTATGTATGTGTATACATGTGCTTGATTTGTTTTCTGTATGTGATGTTCGCGTCTTTTAGGCAAAAGCTGACTTGCAGCAAGTGCAAGCTGCTCCCAGTGGTGGGAAGAAGAGCAAGCAGCCAAATGCTTCTAGTTCTCAAGTCCCTCACATTGCTGTTTGTGAGCATGCAGTGAGTTTCTGTGGCCAGGCCTGTTTGTGTGTGTGTGTGTGTGTGTGTGTGTGTGTGTGTGTGTGTGTGTGTGTGTGTGTGTGCGTCTGTGTGTGTGTGTTCTCATACATGTGTGTGTGTGTGCATACGTAAGTATGTTTAGTTTAAATTATGTGTGTACAGCAGAGTACATACATAAATACGTATGTAGCTTCATGTTCCTGTGTTACTGTCTGATTGTTTGTCGTAGTACATTTGCACATGTGTACCTTGTCATAGAATTCTGATGAGTTCTTTGCCTGTACAATTGCCAGTTGGAGACTTTACTTATTGACGTTCATACCTACACAGGTTACAGCTGCTGAACAAGGCACTCTGACAGAGTCTCTGGTTGCCAAGCTGTTGAAGTATAGGATGTTGAGGATGAAGTCCAATGAACTGCAGAAAAGAGTGGCAAAATTGGCAGTCAGTGTTGCTTGAGCATTCATGTGCATGCAACGTACATACGTACGTATGTATGTATGCATGGTATTGTTGTGTTAGAAATAATGGTCATTCAAGCATGTAGTATTGTCTAGCCATTTTGGCATTTTGTCCACCCTTAAATGTTTGGGTGAGACATTTACTTGGCACTAGCTAACATTTCATTTCATTTGCAGTACAACAATGATTAGGTTGAAATAGGGAAGACTAACAGCAGAAGCCCAGTATATGGTTAAGGTTTTATTGGTCTGGGTACATAGTGCTAAGATATTTTTAACCAATCCCAATCCCAATCCAATTGATATCCCAATTTTTGGATCAAACAAGTAATTCGAGTTAAAAACTCGTGGGGGCTGCCACCCCACGCACTCGAATCACTTGCAAAGCATTGGAGTGTAAGTGCACAGCTGAACATTCATTGAACATACTGTTTATTGTAACTGGACGATTGTTTTGAAAACAATTGCTATATTTGGCAATTGTTTTCAAAACAATTCCTATAACTCATTCCTGTATAAATTCATACTTCTCTATTACTATTATATAAATTCTCTATTATAAGACTTTTCTTCACATCCATATTATATATATATATATATATATATATATATATATATATATATATATATATATATATATATATTGGACGAGCGTTACACACCGGAAGTCCAAATGAAAACAATATAGGGGCTGCCTGCGGCAGCCCCTAAAAATTGGAATATCAAAATATTAGAGGATAATATTGAGATGTACCGACTAATACCAACTATCTGTCAATTACGTAGTTAGTAACTAGTTATAATTGTCAATACTGTCCAGGGCTAGCTACTACATAGAATATGAATGAGAGAAGTATATACGTACGTCTGCTTATTTTATTCACATGTGCAATGCTGTTCGTCTGTTGCAGGCACCCAAAGAGGCCAGCAAACCCACCAAACCCTCTGCCACCAAGAAGGGAGGGGGTAAGTCAGCTGGCAAAGGCAAAGGAAAGAATACTCCTGCTGAGCCAGAGTCTTCTGTCCCCATGCCTTCCCTGCCTCCTTCAACCATGAAGAAGAGAGGAGAAGAAGGAGATGGCCCTCCTCCTATTAGTGAGTGTAGTGTTCCTCCGGCTTGTCAACACTGTCATGGTTGCCTTTAGGAGTGGAGAACCCTGCATGCCCCACTCCCAGCTGATCTTTGGCCCCTCTCCCTCCCAACACATCGTATTCACCAATGGGCTACATGCTGTACGTACGTACATACGTACATACATATTGTATTTACCTTGGTGCACCCCCTACCCAACCCCCTTAGTTTACTGATACTTACATACATACGTACATACATATGTAATTCCCCCTTCCCCTATTGAAGAAATTTCTACTGCAAATGTACCCCTGACTACGCCCCACCAGGTTCGGTTTTGCAGTGTTTTATTCACTCAGCCCTAATAGTCTAAACACATTTAATCCTGTATTCTTCAAGTAGTATCAGTGTTTTTATCCAGTCAGTAATCAAATTTGCATATAATGAAAACATGGAATAATCCAGTATATCCTGCTGGATGTGGGCAGTACGTATATGTACATCGTACACAGGAAGGAATTGCACAACTTGCGAACGAACCCCAAATCTGTACTTCCTTTGAGGTACGTACAGTAGAATGTCTGTTTAAAGGACACTTTGGGACGATCATAAATTCAGCCTCTTCGGTCCTTTGTAGAGAGGGTGTCCTCTTTAGAAGATTCAAAATGTACTGGAAATACGTATACTGGACCTACGTATACAGTGAACGTAACCTAGAACCGAAAACAGAAATGCGAAACAGAATTAGAACTTAAAAACAGAATTTTGTCAAATCTGAAGCGGAAAATATGATTTTTGAAATGGACAATTATCCCCCTAGTTACGTATACCTGGCTAAAGTAAAGTAAAGCAAGAGATAGCCGAACTCCATCTTGCATATACGTTACGTACATACGTACAGACGTTTTCGGGTTTCTTGTCTGGATAACAATTGGCTTTTAAAGCATACACGTGATGTTTATACAGTGCACACGTGACGCTTATACGTACAAAACATCACGTGTATGCTAAAAGCTGATTGTTATCCGGACAAAAAACCCTAAAACGTCTGTATGTATGCGGAATATCCTAACAGACTTTGTTCAACAGTAATATTGAAGAAATGATCATACGTAGCATGTGCTTATGCTTATACTTTATTGAAATTCTCCACTTACGTATGTACATTAAATTCCACACTTGTGCATGGTGACTGTATCTCATAAGATGGTCAGATTAAAGGGAATGTCTGATTATAGTAGTGTTGGATTACAGAGGTTTCACTGGACGTATTCAGCTCTGAATCCATATTATTATGGAGTACGGTAGTACTCCATATGTAGGATTGACACGGAAAAACATGGCCGCCATACATTATCGAAAATTTGTTTTCGCCAAAAAACTAACAGTATGGTGACTCCATAGTTTTCAAAAGTAGATTTTGGTGCATTTTGACACACCAGCTACAAGGAAATGGAATTTAGACAATGTTTAAATGGAGTTAATGGCCACAACGGCCCACAATGCAGTTCAACGGCTTATTACGTAATGCATATTATAATGTCTGCCAAGTTCGCAGTACGATCTAATTCGTCGCCGAACTCGAATGGGTAAGGTACAATCCTAGTTACAGCGTCCCTAACGACGAATTGCCATTCTCAGTCTCGCATGTCGAATTGTAAGCAGTCTGTCCTGTTGTTCCTCTCTTTCCATCGCGATATGGCTGAACTTCCTCCCGTTACTCCCGCGACTTCGTCTGAAGCAGTTTTGAAGGAGCTCCTCGTCGCTGTGTCCAAAATTAAGGTTCAACTCGGCCGTCAACAGGAGGCACAGACTTCTCTTACCCAGCAAGTCTCTGCGTTACAGCAGAAGCAGTCGGTGGCGTCTTCAGGGCCCACTAGCGGTTCACCGCCCATGTCTTCCCAGGCCCAATCAGGTAGGTGATTCCCCCATGTGTCGCGTTAATTGCTTGTGGTTCGTGGTTTGTTATTGGTTTTACACACTCTTTATTTGGCAACGTCGTAGTTGCTCCGCGCTTGTTTACTTGTCTACACCAGCTGGGTGTATAGAATGTACTTTTTTCTCTGGCACGTAGCAGTGGCTTTTAGCCTGTATTAGCTGAGAGCTTTCTCCATCAACTGCAAGGAGGGCAAAAAAGCTTTTTGGGCCTAGCATGCATCTCTGGTCTAAGCAGTGTATGTTGTTACAGTTATGGGTGCATAGAAGGAGTTTCTCCACGGGTTTTACCTGCAATTTTTCATGCAAACTGGGGTAGTTCCTTTATGGGATGTATTTACGCAGATTAGAGTAGCTTATTACTTTGGGTTAGAACCCCCCCCCCCCCCCCCACCTTCACTAGCATAATTCGAAATTTCTTTTCCATTCTTCCTTGTTGGTTATATTTCCATATACTGTATGCAGCGGCAGCTCTCAGTGTAGATCACTACACTAGGCACCTTAGCAGCACTTGATGAGTGTAGATTGCTACACTAATTACATCAACAGCACTCAGTGTGGATCACTACACTACGTACCTTAGCAGCTTTCAGTGTAGATCGCTACACTATGTACCAAGCAGCACTCAGTGTAGATCGCTACACTATGGCCCTAGCAGCACTCAGTGTAGACTGCTACACTATGTACCTAGCAGCACTCAGTGTAGATCGCTACACTATGGACCTAGCAGCACTCAGTGTAGACTGCATGCTACACTATGGCCCTAGCAGCACTCAGTGTAGACTGCTACACTATGTACCTAGCAGCACTCAGTGTAGATCGCTACACTATGTACCTAGCAGCACTCAGTGTAGATCGCTACATTATGTACTTAGCAGCACTCAGTGTAGATCGCTACACTATGGACCTAGCAGCACTCAGTGTAGACTGCATGCTACACTATGTACCTAGCAGCACTCAGTGTAGATCGCTACACTATGTACCTAGCAGCACTCAGTGTAGATCGCTACACTATGTACCTAGCAGCATTCAGTGTAGATCGCTACACTAGGTACCCCAGCAGCTAGCACTCAGTGTAGATCACAGCACTATGCCCATTGGCCACACCAGCATAGATGGCTATTCTTTGGCAGCACTCATATGCAGCAGATCGTGTTTGGCCTTTAGAGTGCAGATACGTAGTTACTGCAAGTACACTGCAGCAGTATGTTGGCGTCGGTCAATATACATTGGTGTAGGCGGCTACACTGTATGGGTCTATGTAACTGGTGGGAATCGGTTTACCATTACTGTACCACAGGCTCTAACGGTATTCATGGTCCTCCACTGTGCCCATTTATGTCGAACTGGGGTGTTCAACCCCTGCTGCATCTCACATTAGTGGGGACTTACTTATTACCCATGTACCGTGGCTGTGCGAGAACACCTTGGTTAACTCAACCTTGGTGTCTTTTTTAATTGTTCTCTGCTCAGATGCATTAAACGAGGGGACACTATCCGGAATAGAACCCTCCCTGCCTGCTCCTGCTCCAGTTCCCAGTGTGACGCCCAATACGGGGACTACAGTGTCCAAAGCTGGTCTGGTCCTAGGCGGGGCGCTGCCTTCGATCCCTGCAGATCTTCTCAAGAAGGTCAAGGAGAACTCTTATATTGAGCTAACAGAGTTCCTGCCGGAGAGAATACAGGACTCTGTACTATATCCAGACAGGAAAAAGAGGAAGGTTTCCCCAATTTCCGTGTTCCAGGACTGGGTGCTAGCTTTTTGCACTTTCAGCCATGGACTATTATCATCCAATCCCCAGCTGGCTGCGGAGCTACTGACATTTATAGGGACGGTAGCACGGCTTGCTAGAGATCGCCCAGGCCAAGCCTGGGCAGCATATGAAAGGGCCATGAGGGCCAAGATTACCGCAGACCCCTCGATCAGCTGGGGCCATATTGACCAGGCCGCATGGGCTTTGGCTACAGTCCAGCCCACTTCTGGACCTCCTCAGGCAGCCGGGTTCAAGAGAAAAGCTGGTACATACTGCCTTAAGTGGAATCACAGCCAGTGCAATTACCCTAATTGCAAGTATACCCATGCTTGTGCGTCATGCCACAACCCGGGTCACAGGGCCCCCTCCTGCCCCTCAGGTCCCTCAAAAGCCAAGGCTGACATGTAGGGCCATGGTGGATTACATACTGAATCACACACCAGTGTCTCCATCCGAAAGGTCTTATCTACCCTTCCTTATTTACGTTCCAATACCTACACCACAACATAGTATTAATTTATATACTCTCTCACTGCCTTACATTCACAATTTTGCTATGCAGTACAATATCATCTACATTTTGTTTTAACCACCAAGTCATTATTTTATTCTCTGTTAGGTTAGCAGTTTTCCTTCTTAACCTTTAGTTGTAATCAGGAATCTTATACATTATTGTTATGCTTTCCAAACTCTCCTTATTTAATTCATTGAATGCATGATTCCCGGCCCATAGGTGATAGGTATATGTAGTACTAGTTCCCCTGGATATCTCAACTTCTCTCCCTCCCTCTTGGTATCAATCCTATCCCATTCCTATAGTTCCTGTCTCATGGAGACCAACTTGTTGGCGAGTGGCTCCTCGCTTGGCTACAAAGTTCTGTGCGCTGCAGAATGTCGGTAGGTCAGTCAGAACCTTACCTGTAATCCCGCCACTGGCAAGGGAGATCCATTCCCCTCTCAAATTGGGGGCTTGGGCTAATTTATTGCATAATCACCCCAACCAGGCTTGGGTAAATTGTTTGTTGACTGGCTTGCAGCACGGTGTCCGTATAGGGTTCGATTCCAGTCGTTCTTGCCAATCCGCCAAGGCAAATATGTTGTCGGCTACCCAGCACCCATCAGTGGTTCAGGCCTACCTGCGGGAGGAGTCAATGGCAGGCAATTTGGCTGGGCCTTTCAGCCCTTCGGTGACTCAAGGTGTCATCCTCAATCGTTTTGGGGTTATCCCCAAACAAAACAAGCCTGACAAATGGAGGTTAATTGTGGATTTGTCTCACCCTAACGAGCATAGTGTCAATGATGGCATCTCTGAGGACGATGCTAGTATAACCTACTCGTCAGTGGCTGATGCTGCTCGTTTCATCGTAGAGGCTGGGCAGGGTGCCCAGCTAGCGAAGATTGACATTGCCAGTGCTTTCCAAATCATCCCTGTCCATCCTGATGATCGTCATCTGCTGGGAATGTTTTGGGACAACTCAGTATTCATCGACAAGCAGCTCCCCTTTGGCTTGCGCTCAGCCCCTGTGATATTCAATGCCTATGCCGATGCTCTTGAGTGGATCCTACGTGAAAAAGGGATTACCAGGATTATCCACTATCTGGATGATTTCCTGGTGATTGGGGCTCCAAACACAGGGGAATGCCAGTCCTTTTTAGACAAGATGCTGTCATATTGCAATACATTGGGCTTTCCATTGGCTACTGATAAGATAGAGGGACCTTGCACAAGTCTGTGTTTCTTGGGCATCTGCTTGGATACTATCGCTATGGAAGCCAAGCTTCCAGATGATAAGCTGCTTCGTCTTAGCAAAGAGCTTGGGGAGTGGACTGTGCGGAAGGCATGTACCCGCAGGGAGCTTGAACACCTAATCGGCCTCTTGCATTTTGCATGTAACGTCATTCCTCAAGGCCGTCCGTTTGTGCGCCGGCTAATTAACCTCCTTTGCATTGCCGGCCCAAAGCCATACCATCATGTGCGGCTTAATGCTCAGACTCGATCTGACATTTTATGGTGGCACACCTTCATTTCATCATGGAACCGGGTTTCCCTGTTGCATCTTTCCCAAACAGCCATTCCCTCAGCCAATGTTTTTTCAGACGCTTCCGGAAGCTGGGGCTGTGGGGCAGTTTGGGGGAAACTTTGGTGCCAAGGCCGATGGCCAGCCGACTGGGCCCCAATCAACATAATGGTCAAGGAGTTGGTCCCTGTGGTAATTGCAGCGGCTCTTTGGGGTCGCTATTGGACTCACCAATTAGTGATCTTCCATATTGACAATATGGCAGTGGTGGAAGTTCTAAATAAGGGTTCCTCAAAGGAGCCCTCAGGCCGGGTAATGCACTTGCTGAGATGTTTGTCCTTCATTTGTGCTCATCACCAGTTTTCGTTCAAGGCTACTCATGTTGCAGGGGTACACAACTCCATTGCTGATGCCATCTCCCGTAATTTCGTTCTTACCCTGGCTTTGCAGGAGCCACCCATCAATCCCCAGCCAGCTCCCATCCCACCTGCATTATGGACTCTCCTGGTGGAGGAACAGCCGGACTGGACCTCCAACAGGTGGAGGCAGCTTTGGAGCAATTTTATACTCACGGCCTAGCTGCTTCTACACAAAAGTCTTACTCAACCGGCCAGAAGCGATTTCTGGCATTTTGTAGGAAATTTAAGTTTGAGCCATTTCCACCATCAGAGCGAACACTCTTACTCTTTATAGCCCATTTGGGCTCTGAGGGCCTGGCAATGGCCACTATTAAAAGTTACCTATCTGCAATCCGTAATCTCCTCATTAACAATGGAATAGCTTCCCCACTCATTTACACTGCTAGGGTCGAGCTAGTCATTCGTGGTATCAAAAGGGTAAAAGGGGGAGCCGGCACAGATACCCGCCTTCCCATCACGGCAGGAATCCTAGCTAAGCTGAAGGAGACTTGGAGCAAGCCTCCCATTACCATAGACAGAAAGATGCTGTGGGCAGCATCTTGTACTGCATTTTTTGGTTTTTTGCGGTGTGCGGAATTTACAGTGCCCTCTGAGGAGGCCTACAACCCTGCCGTGCATTTGTCGGTAGGTGATGCATCTCTGCTTCACCCACCATCTGTCCAATCAATCCTCCTCCATATCAAGCAGTCAAAAACTGACCAATACCGCAAAGGGGCCTCTATTTACCTCTGCCGCACTAAGAAGCCCCTTTGCCCTGTATCAGCACTATTGGACTATTTGGCAACAAGGGGTTTTAAGAGTGGACCTTTGTTTGTTCGGAAGAACGGAAAGCCTTTGACCAGAAAGTTTTTGGTCACCCAGGTCCAAGCTGCTTTGGAACCTTTCGGTTTGCCAGCGAGCCAATTCAATGGTCACAGCTTCCGTATTGGGGCTGCTACCACAGCAGCACAAGCCGGCATCCCTGACACCCAGATCAAGATGCTGGGCAGATGGGAGAGTTCGGCTTACCAGTCCTACATTCGGACCCCGCGAAAGGAGTTGGCGTCCATCTGTATAAACCTGGCAAGTACCACTTCGTCCTGACATAAGCCTACCTACATGTAATGTGCCCCCTTTATCCGTTCACAGTATGATTAATATTTAATTATTACATAATTTTTCTTTTCTCATTGTATATCATTACCACATTACATTATTAATACTATCATTACGCATCATCTCGTTATATCGTTTCATAGTTTGTTCATTTATTTATTTATTTTTGGTCAGTCATTCCCAGTATCCATCATTGCCTTGGTGTCAAGTATTTCAAATAATATATCATTCTGCTATTTCAGTATTAATGGGTCACACCATGCTGGTGTATGTATGTAGATGTATATATGCATAATATGTATATATATGTGTGTATATAAATTTAGTTATACTTTCAGGGCATTGGGATAGTTGTGGTTTGCTTTTGCTTCCCAACAAAATCTACACAACTGTGGCGGTATGTCCTCGATGAGCCCATGCCCAATGCGCCATCTTTTGGGTAAACGTGGGGGATGTTGTCTGTCGCTTAGTTTGACACAGTAGGATGAAAAAATGAAAGCCTGCCCAGGGTCGTTTTAAGTCAGCTGGTAGAGTCAATTTAAGGAAATCTTAGTGACGTCATTATTATGGGTGAAGGCAGGTTTTATATTCTTCCCTGGTCAGCGTAGGCTTTATATGACATCACCCCGCTGTTACCTTGGTTACGGCTTAAATGCAATTATTATACCGCATACCCTGGCCTTCCACCAGCTCAATGCACCTAACGTGGATGCATGAGTAACTTGGGAAGCCCCGATCTATGACCTGGCCAGTGGTAATTCGGTAAGCTCAATATCCTACAGGGAACACATCGGTAAGTTCACAGGAGGTGCTTGCTTTGCATTGATAGTGGAGGTCATTAAAAGTAGTTTAAAAGCGTCGTAAAGCTATCTCTTTAAAGAAATGCGAAGTACACTCGCCGAGGTATGGGTCCGCAATACCATAGCATTTTAAGATTATTCTTCTTCTCGTCGTTTTTTCGAGCTAAGCTACAGGTCTCCACGAAGGGTCCAGAGGTCTCATCTTTCGCCAGTGAGCTCCGATTGTTAGTGCGAAGTGCCTTTTGTAGGTTTTAAAGCCACACCTACACTTCTAAAGCGAGAAAATTTTAATAAGTAAATCCCATACATTCGCTGGATCAGCCAATTTCGGATTGCCGGAATGGCTACGCGAGACTAGGCGTACATGTACGTACACAAGGCTTTTTTTTTTCTGATACCAGATAATAATAATTAGATTAACACAAAGTGACAATGAAAGTAATAATGAATATTCATATAATTAATAATTGTCTGAACATGCAAATGTGAGTTTAGAAGTCAGGAACCTTGGCTTCAGAGGAAGCCAGGTGCATTTCATCACTGTAATGGTGACTACTCATAGGCCGATGGTAAGAGGACCTTGATCCTCTGATACACATGATCGACGATCGAAGAACGGAGAAAGATAACCTGCATCTTAGCCATCCCATAACTGTGCAGTATGTCATGTGATTCTTCTCAGATAGTAAAGAAGCTAGCCACTTGTAGAAAACCGTGCATTCACGACTCATTCCACCTGTTGTGGAGAAAACAAGAGGAGTAAATACTCCACACTCTACATCACGGACACGCTGTCCATATTCTCTCTTTTTCTCTTTTTCATGCTTGACATAAGCAGCTGAGATTGTTGAAGAACAATTTGAGGGCGCATTAGAATAAAATGGTGGCTGGCGGACAGGGTCGGGTACGAGACTAGGCAAAGCCTTCTCTGGTTCGACGATCGTCGCAATCGACTTCAGCGCTTTTTTGTTTGAACATTTGTTTCTACGTGGGTACATTGATTTTAGTCAGGTAGCTGCATAATTTTAGCTTCTTATCGTACAATACTTGATTATGTCCCTTCTCAACTCAACTGCAGTGGAAACCTTTAACCACAGGGGTTTGAGTATCTATGCAGACTCTATTCGAACAGCTGTTCTTTAAAGGAAAAATCGCACAAACAAGAGTGTATAAAAACCATTTAAGAATGGTAAAAGGATGTAGGATTGACACAGGACAGTGCAAAAAGGCCTTATCAAAAAGGGATCCTCCAAAAACACTTGGAACAAGGGTGAGTTGCAAAACAGGTACAGGGTTAGGTGGGCAAAGGGCAAGACAGGCATAGGGTTAGACGAGCATAGGGCTACACATACATGAGGCTAGACGGGCATAGGGCTAGACAGAGTTTAATTGGACTGAGTGTACACTGTGCAAATTCCTACATCCCGCAGCATATATGTACGTATAATGTGCTGCACATGAGGGATGTAGGAATTTGCACAGTGTACACTCAGTCCAATTAAACTCTGTCTAGCTCTATGCCCGTCTAGCCTCATGTATGTGTAGCCCTATGCTTGTCTAGCCTTATGCCTGTCTTGTCCTTTGCCCATCTAGCCATGTACCTGTTTTGCAACTCACCCTTGTTCCAAGTGTTTTTGGAGGATCCTTTTTTGATAAGGCCTTGTTGTACTGTCCTGTGTCAATCCTACATCCTTTTACCATTTTTAAATGGTTTTTATACACTCTTGTAATTAAAGTGCAAGGTTCTGGAACGCATACATATGTATGTACATACTTTTGTATCCTGGTGAGGGGGCGAATCATGGGTGGATCAAAGGAAAAAGTGTGCTGACATTTGTGATGTAGCACAGGTCACTGATATACGCACACTTCCTAATTGATGTCAATTGATGTCAATTTATAGTGTAAGTGGCTGGAACTGATCAACTCTAGATGAGACTGTACACACAGATAGTAAACAGTGAATGGTTGCCAGGATACAAATAAGTTATATCCTGTCCAGGTGTACTACAGCAGAAAATACAGTGCTGATGACCTTGTGCTTCGCCCTCAGTCGATCAGCACTGTATTTCTGCTGTAGCACACCTGGACAGGATATAACTAGTACGTACATATTCACGACTAGTATTTTAGTATTACTTTCGTACATACGTACGTAAGTACTGTACGTATGTCTGGATACTATGGTATGAATGAAGCAGTAGAGATTTTCCCTTTGAACTATTTATATGTACGTACCTAGATCATTGTGTGTAATGGCAAGCAGTGAAGCCTGTGTAAGCCAACTAATGCCTATGCATATTCAGTACGTACGTATGTCTCTCCCTATACGCATATCAGCTACGTACGTATGTACATACATACATTCAGTTGCGTGTGTGTGTGTGTGTGTGTGTGTGTGTGTGTGTGTGTGTGTGTACCAATCAGTTATGTACGTATCAGTTATGCACCTACATATCTATTTACGTACGTATGTTGCTTTCATTCTTCATTCATACGTACGTAGATGACGAACCAGAGGAGGGTCCGGACTATTACTATGTGCTCAGTGGATTCAGTAGTCTCAGGGTGTTTGCTCAGCTGGAAATGATTGGGATCAAAGCTAATGCACTCTGCAAGGTACTGTGTCTACTTTCATTTGTACGTACGTATGTGCGTACGTACGTATGTATGTACTGTATGTACGTACGTACAGTCAAACCTCGTTAACACAAAGCTCAGGGGACTGTGCTGAAAATTCATTTTACCAGTATTTCATGTAAACAGTACTAACATGTTATGCTTGTATCTGCACTTGGACTTGGCTAGCATTTCATGTTAAAAGATATTTCATGTTAAGCAGTTTCATGTTAACAAGGTTCGACTGTACGTATGTACGTACATACGTATGTGCTTATGTATGTGTGTGTACGCATGTACGTACATATGTACGTATGTACGTGTGTTCATACGTACATACATACCTATGTACAGTACATACTGTACCACATGTACATAAATACTGTGTATATGTACGTACGTACGTAAGTACATATGTACTGCTTGTGTATGGACACGTATTCAGCTACTTCTGTATGTAAACATGTGTGTTACATTCTGTATGGTTGGTTATTTGTATGTATGTACGTACTGTATGTACACATTTCACACTATGTGTTTGTGGAAGTGTGTTTTCATTCTTTCAAATACAAATGTACCATCACTCAATCACACACACACACACACACACACACACACACACACACACACACACACACACACACACACACACACACACGCACACACACACACACACGCACACACAAATTATGTAGATACGTATGTACTGTATGTACCTTCATACCTCATCAGAGTCACTCTCATGTACGTATGTACGTATGTATGTATGGTATCTTCCTAAGTCTCATGGCTAAGGTTTGATTTGAATATGTACAATTAGCCATGCATATACACTTATCCCATGATGACGTCATACTTCAAAGGGACCGCCTGGGCAGTAAATCTGTTACTACCCAAAATTTTGGGGAGTAACACCTAAGCGCCTAGTCTCCCAACACTTGTGAATATTATGGTTAGAGAGCAACTAGGAAGCCTATCAAGTTGCTCCTGACATTGTCACAATCCTATAGGGAAGCCTATCAAGTTGCAGGTGGATATTGTCACAATCCTAATATGGCAAGTAATAATTTACATTGGTTGTAGCGTAAGAATGACCCACGCTTTTCATATAGGCGTTTGTAGTAGCCCGCTCTTTTTGGGATAAGCTAGTTACCATACAGGATTTCGGGCGTATTGCTTTTTATTGACCTCGCCCTCGGGTCTCGGTCAATAAACGCAATACGCCCGAAATCCTATATGGTAACTATTACATACGTATACATATGTACAGTACGTACATACGTATGTATGTACGTATGTCTTCCCAATAGTTAGAATTCTATTTTATCACATGCGTACGTACGTGTTATTGTATTCAGATGAGATCACCAGATCCACAAGCTGTAGAAGCAGAAAGAATGGCAAAGAAGCCTCTTAGCCCTCTCAAGACTAGCACTGTTGAGCAGTCAGAAGAGGATGAAGCTGAGCTGGAAGAGAAAGCCAGGAAGAAGGAGCAACATCAAATGTCTCTGGATGACTTTTGGAGGAACATTGGCTATCTTGTGCAGTTGACAGACACTGGCTCAATGTTGAGAGATATGGCACAAGTTGAGATTGATCCTCCAAAAGCTCTTGTTCCTGAAAAGACAGATGACAAGGTACATACATACGTAGTCATAAGTCAGTGATTGCAGTACGATGAATTCTTGTCACAATCCACCACAACTTTTTATCCAAGTCAATGTAAAGCAAAATAAACTAGTCTGTGTACAGAAGTGATGGATTTCTGCCCCTGTGCTCATAATCCCCATGATCTCACACAAGAATGAAAGCAGGGTGGAGAGAATAAAAGCAGGGTGGAGATAATAAAAGCAGGGTGGGGAGAATGAAAACAGGGTACGTACGTACGTACATGGGGAAAATAAAAATAGGGTGGGGAAATGTAAGCGGGGTGGTACCACCCTGCTACCTGAACATCTTGTGTGGTGTAGACACCATAATAATTATTAAAGTATGCTAAGAACCACTTTGTATTCTGACAACCTAATTATACAATATTTTTAACATCAATTGACCTTTACATTGTATAGTTAACTGTATGGGTGAATAACAGCTCCATGCATGCATACGCGTACGTACGTACGTACATGAAGACATTTATCTGCCTATTCACTTTGTTCATAACTTCATGCATGATGGGTGACAATCATACCCATGTATACCAGGCTCTGTTTGTGCATACCAGTGTACATACATACGTAGGTATATACGTACGTACGTACAGTGAGACCTCACTTATCCGCACCTCAGATATCCAGTTCCCTCACCTTCTGCAGTAGTTTTTACTGGAACAAATCTGCTATAATCCTACTGTACACCATACTACTGCTCCCTCACTTATCCAGTTCCCTCACTTTATCTGCAAATTTCATCCAAAACAGATGTGTGTGGATAAGTGAGGTCTGACTGTACGTACATGTTTGTATGTACATACGTACATGCGTACGTAAGTGTATGTTATATTGCATGTACAGTGGAACCTCTGAATAAAGGACACTTTGGGGATTGTAGAAATTCAGCTGACTTGTTCTGTATATGTAGGGAAGTTTTCCTCTTTGGGAGGTTCAAAATGTATTGCAGGAATTTTACTGGGACCGTAAGTTGTGTCCTTTGTAGAGTGGTTTATTATTCTATGTCCTTATTTGGGAGAGTCCACTATCAGAGGTTCCACTGTACACATGTACGTACATGCATACGTACGTACGTATGCAGTACTTGTAGTACCCCTTGTGCAGCTGTGGTGTTGATACAGACACACCAAAGGTAATGAATTACTCGGGCTTCCCCCTCGTAATTTTTTAGCCTTAGTGTTTGTATCAAAGCTACAGTTGCACATGAGGTACTACAAATGATATGTGGTATGTTCCCTAGTCTTGTTTGTGGGATGAAAATGTTCTGGGAACTTTGTCACTTAATTATTGTAGCCATTGACAACCATCAATAAATTAGTATTAGAAGTGTTAAAAGATTACAAAGGCCTGCACTGTGCATACATTCAAAGGAAGTGTGCATACATTGTGAATGTTTTGCACTTTGTTGAGCCAAAATGACATCATCATTGTAGCTAAATTCTTCTGTTTGTTGGAAGCAATAAGTGGCTCAGCAATCTTCATGAAGGCCTCATGCTCTACATTTGCAGACATTGTGGGTGCACGCGATATTTCTCCATAAACTCACGGTCGCATATTCACGTGATACGAATAAGGCTCGTTACAAAAAATGGCTGCCTTTTTGTACAGAATTACTGAAAAACCACTTTCACGAATAAGGGTTACCATTTCCCGTAGTTATATTATCAAATAATCGCCGCTTGTAATATACGAAGCTGCTTTAATGAAGTCCTTACACGCTATACTTTCTTAGATAGGAAAATCTACTCTTTAAGCCTCTTGCATTGTATGTACCTACGTATGTAATGTGCACCATGCATACAGTACCACGTGTGTTGTACATGCGTACAAATTATGATTGTTTTGGTGTATGTACACTGTATATAGGAACAGTATGGCTTGGAGTTCTTTCAGAAGCTAGCATCACTTGTGTATGGACTTTTGGACTCTTATGACCAGTACAAGAGATTCTTGGACTATGTTCACTTCACAGATCTCTCTCCTCCTACTCTGTCACAAGATCAGGAGTTGTTTCTCACTCCTTCACCTTCCACAACAGTATTGCCAACTGCCGATAAATGTGTGTGTGTGTGTGTGTGTGTGTGTTTGTACGTATGTATACTGTAGGTACGTAGAAATCATTAGTATCTCATCAATGTCCTCCCTCTTGTGCCTCATTAGCCACACCTTCTACTGGAGCACCTGTGGCCACTCAGAAGAAGGGGCTGGTGCCCGAAGTGAACAGGCAGAGCTACTACAATGAAGTCCTTCGAGAGGTACCACAAGAGTGCATCAGTGTACCAATGGTCCTTTTTGGCATGGTTGAGCAGGTGTGTTATGTACGTACGTACATACGTATGTGCACACACACATACATACAATCTTGTTATTGTCGGACATACGTACATGTATACTGTATATTGTACATGTGTATGTACAGTGGAGCCTCACATATCTGACATCCTTGGGACTGGGGGATTGCTGGTTATGTGAAACAGCTGTATACGTGAATCATAGTAGAATTGTCAATAATAGCAATAATTTATAGTAATATATAATCTTAAGGTTGCCGACTGTCAAACATCCCATCCCATATTCAGACACAAGGTTTCTTTGGTTGCTCCAGTTTTCAGTCACTCCAGTAGGGCCAGTTTATTCTCATGAATTAGAACGATGTGTGCGCTTTTTGTCTCATTGGAACACTTAAGCTGTGAGCCTTAGTTAAGGTATCCATTTGTTGCACTCTGCCATGATCGAGGGCAGGATAATCAGAGCAGCCGGTAAACTGAGGTTTGTATATGTGAGGGTCCACTGTATGTACGTAATTGTGATAATGCAGTCTTTATGGCATGTACACATACATACGTACGCACATTAATACGAATGTACGTACGTATGTACGTACACACATGCATAGGTTGTCAATACTGTTGAAGGAAGTCAACCAGGAAAAGTGAAGAATTCGGTACCTTCAGTCGTTGATTCCTGTGTGTTTTCCAATTTTGTGTCACAGTTGGCACTACCAGATGACCAGAAGAAGGTGTGTACTGATTGTGATAGTATTATATAAATATGTGTATGTGTATCCTTATTGTTATACGTACGTGTATTACTGTGTTTTGCAGACATGTATATATACATGTATGTACATATGTATGAATACATGTACATACGTACATGCATATGTATGTATGTACTGTACGTACGTATGTACGTACAGTGTGTACATACTGTACATACGTACGTATCTGTGTATGTATGTACATACATGAAGCCTGTTTATCTAACTTACAGACCCTGATGTCAGAAGAGGGTACAGTTGAAAAAGTGCCTGTTGAAAAGAGCCCAGCTGTTTTTCCTAATGAGGATAATGTAACTCAGCGCCATCATCATTTGACTGGGAGTGCACTGCCAATTGACCTTGTTGCAGCTGAGAGACACATCCTTCAACTGTCCATGCATGCAAGACTCACTAACAAGCCAACATTGACTGAAAAGGATGATTGTGTTGTTCAAGCTAATTTCCACTCTCTACAGCACTTTGTCAATGCTGCAGAACTTTCACCTGAATTGCTTCACTCATCACTTCTACAACTTGCATTTGAACAGGTACCATGTTCTTCGTCAAGCTGTGACCCCGAACTGAAGAGGTTGAAAGAGACAAGTGGTGACCCATTGCAGGATAGTCCTGTCATTTCAGTGGACTATCCACTGGAACTGGAGCTTGTAGACGAGAATGATGAGCCTCTATCAGCCAACACAGCCCTGGCTGTTTGTTCAGAAGCACAGCTTCATTCTGACGCATCTCAGGAACAGCATGCTTCCATACCAGTCCTCAAACTAAGCAGTGTCCCATCTTCATTAGTGCACTATTCTGCCCGTGAAAGACTGAAGAGGGACACTTTGCTACAAGAGCTACTGAAATCTTCTCACAGGAAACCATATCTAGAGTCATACTATCACAAGCTCTGCAATGCACTTCTACTGGTGTCCCACTCTGGACTCCCTAGGGACACAGTCGGCTCATACACCTGGGAGAAACAGATGCTCTCCCCTTTTGGCTTCAACAATTATCTTCAATTTGTTCCAAGTGACTATGAAGATGAGGTACAAACTTATGTGTGCACTTATTCTCTCATGTCATACATTTATCTGTATAAATGTACACACTTTATTCATGTACTGAAATAACTATATGTATGTCTAGTACATGTACATACTGTGTGTACATACGTACGTACGTACGTATGTACTGTATGTATGTGTGTACATACGTACGTACCTACTGTATTTGTCAATATATTTCACACTTAGTGTGTCATAAGTAAGTACGTACATTAGTACATACACTGTATGTACTGTACATACGTACATGCGTATGTACATATGTATGCTCGTATATTGTACAGTATATACGTACGTACATACGTATGTGTACCTTCAAATGTGTGTGTATCATCACGTACATGCTATTGCATTTCGCACACAAAGTACGTACATTTTACGCAGCCAACCATTTATCCATATTACACAGAATGTTGCACATATGTACGTATGTATGTAACGTCATTCATACGTACATACGTACATATTTTCATGTACACACATATACATACGTATGTACATATTCCTATTTTTTTATTTCTAATAATAACAGTAATAATTCTTTCTTTGTGTTGAAGTCTTTCTTAATCTGCTTATGTTATTGTAGATTGACAGGGTGTGGTCTCTAGATGAAGAACGCCGGGAGATTGAGGAAGAAGAATGGAAAAAGATGGCCGAAGAAAAGCTGAAGGAGAAGCTGGCTGCAGAAGCTGCTGCTGAGGACACTTCCAAAGATGGGAAGAAGAAATCTGCCAAAGGTTCAGGAGACAAGAAGGGGAAGAAGGGCAAGGAGTCTGCTATGGACAACAAGTCTGCACAAGAACCTTCACCAGTTATGGAGGAGTTCCGATTCAAGCGCAGCACAGCCTTTCCAGGATACAGAGTAGGAGACAAGGTTCTCTTGTACAAGTCAACTGTCTCCACTATCCACTGTTCTGACCAGAACCAGGTATGGATGACATGCATACGTGTGTACATATGCACATGTGTATGTTTTCCACATTAGTTTCAACTCTTACTAAGTCGCATGTACGTGCGTGTATACTTCCCTAAATACGTATACGTACGTGTACGCACATACGTATATATACGTATAATAATCCAATACATAATATGGTCAACGCATGGTTTTTTGTTGCCAGCTAAGTACATACGTACATACAGTACGTACATAATACATACGCATTACATCAGGGGTGAAAATTAGCACTCGCCCGCCAGCCTGAGGCGAGTAGATTCTACCACGGGCTAGTAAACTAATAAAGATGGGCGCCCGTGTGGCCAGTAAGACTACCCTTCCAACATGGCTGATCTAAGTTCTCCAGCTATAGCTTTGAAAAGAATTCAAGTACAGCTACTTAAGTTGCAACGAAGGAAGCTTAGGATTAGTACCTTACAAAAGTAGGGCTGCAATCAATTTTATCAAAGTAGTTTTTGAATGCGTCCTGAAAATTTCTATGTTTGCTTTAGAAAAGCCCTGGGCACTTAGCAGGCTTCTGCACTCATGACGTCATAGGTCTGTGGTGTTCAGTCTGGGGCTAAGGCTTGCAGCAAAACATTTTATCTCACAGTTATTTTTAGAAAGAAGACAACTATGTTTTTTATGGAGGCAGGGGTTTTTGGTATGCTGTATACATAGTATACGAACTCTACCAGTTTACTCTTCCAATGTACATTTGTACGTACGTATGTATGTACAAGTATGGTATGTACGTACATACGTATGTTTGAATGTTTTTGTACTCTTCAGATTTTCTGATCCTTTTTGCTTATTTTCTGTTGCCATGTCTGGTATTCTTACCTCACATGTAAAGATTTTATATCTTTTGCTATCAATGCACATACGTACGTACTTATGTACGTACGTATGTGCATGCGTACATACATATGTACGTATGTGCAGTGTTCTCGCTAAAGCGCGGTACCATGGCGCAGCACCACGCTGTGTGTCAGATCCACCACGCTGAGCAAAATGAATTCAGAACTAAAAAACATCACATAGGGCACAATGTAGTATGGGAAACGGATTTCCCATATGTTCCAGTTTATAACACTGCTGGGACAACAGTGGTAGGATTGTTGTGTTTAATTTGTAAGAGGCACAACACGAGAACGGTACTGTTTACGAGTGATGCCCCTACACTGTGATTTTTTTCTGGCTAGAACACTGATGTGCATACGTACGTACGTACGTACATGTACATAGTCCATGTATACATACGTATGTATGTATACATGTATGACTTAGAAGCACAAAATTAATGTATCCATACGCATGATTCATGTACGTATGCAATACTTACATGAGTATGTACGTATGTACGTATATGCAGTGATACGTATATTGAGTATTTACATGTGTAGTTGGCCTAGTGTGTCTATGTACGTACGTACGTGTATACATCCTGTAAGTGTATTCAACCCTTGATCAATCTCAGGTGAAAGTGATCACAACCCATCCCTCAGGTGCTAGCCAAGCTACCTGCTGCAGCGTGGTCGGTGAATCTGCTGTAATGAACCTGACAGTAGTGCTGGCCAATGCACAGAAGGCAGCAATAGAAGAACTAAAAAACAAGCTTTTTGCACCTCAACCGGACCAACAGTCAGAAACACCTCCAGACAAACCTGAGAATGGCGAAGGAGCTGAGGGTGAAAAGAAAGTCCACACAGAAGAAGGTGTAGATGCGAACAAGCCTACTCCTAACAAGTTGCAGCCCCCTACGGGTATTGAGCAAGCCACACTGTCAGCCTCTCTTGGGGAGGATTTGCATTTTTCTATCAGCCATTTTGGTCCACGAGGTGATGGTAGTCTTCCTCTGCCACCAGAGCCAGACCTCAAGCCCACTGAATCAGATGGAGATGACCAAGGGTCACGTCCAGGATCTACGAAGCAGTCTGTCACACCAAGGAAGATGTCCAAGAAAGAGCAGGAAGCATACCAGCAGCAGCTTCTCGAGCAACAGAAGCAGCTTGAGAAGGAACGGAAGGAGAAAAAGGAAAAGATGATGAAAGAGTGGAAGAAGACAGTTGAGAAGGTTACAGCAGCTAATCAAATACAGCAACTGAATTTAACTACTGAGTCGGGGCTTCATCTGCAGTGTCAAATACTCCCACCAGCACAAGCAGGTGGCAGCAATCAAATTGTAGTACGTCAGAAGTATCCCACAAAGACTACAGGTGTGTGCGCACATACATACTTTTGTGTAGGTACGACTACGTACGTACGTACATACTCTATGTACAGACACGTACATACGTACGTATGTATGTACGTATGTGAACATTCAAATACGTACGTTTCATTTCCATGATGTACGTACATACTGTACGTATGTACGTATGCACGTAAATACAGTTGAACTTTTCTGTAATCTTGCACCTCTATTATCTGATATTGTCCCCACTCTGACTATCCTTTTAGATACATCCTTAGTCAGCATATTAGAATATGTTAAATCTCTAACTGTGGAATGGCATGGTTTTACTACTCACAGATGTCAGATTGTATCAGTTGCATTGTACCATATCTGTATATGTGCAGATGCGTATTAGCAATCGTGTCTTGGTCTGTGTGTACATACGAACGCATGTGCAAACTGTGGTATTCAAAGGTCTGTGGGTATGAGCAGCAGTTGTTCTGATGAAAGTGATAACACCCCTGCACCAGGACACATACGTACGTACGTACAGTACATAGCCTGCAGGGATAGCACTCTCTTTTTAGTGGTCATTTATGAGCGTATGCTGTATGTTTGTAAGTGCTGATATCTCTAACATCTGCAGGGTCACAGCCATGTGAAAGGTACAGGTTGGGAGCCTACAACTTGCAGTCCTATGTGCTGTATCCTGATGGTACACTTTGCATGATGGACGGAGAAGGAGCCTCATCCATCTTATGCCCAGATGGAACCATTTATCGATCTCCTACAACCACAGAAATGAAGAGATTCCAAGCATATTTGTTGTCAAAGGATGCACGTTCTACTAAAGACCATTTGAAGTTGTCTGAGGGTGAAACTGAAGGTGTGGGTCGTAGTACCAGTCGTGTAGCCTTCTCAGGCCTGAGAGAGGGGGAAGGAGGGGACAGCAGAGTTGATAAAATGGCATCTCGTGACGAAGAGGAGAACAGTGTTTGGGTAGTCTCCCTTCCTGGTGGTGAGCAGTATATGTGGAGGAAGTTGGACAGCCCCAATGCAGGGGGGAGGGCTGCAGCACATGATGTGATCACAGAGGAGAGCACAGGACAGAGTGAGCCTGCTACAGAAGAGGAGAAGGAACTGTCACAGTCAGAGGAATACACAGATGTCTGTATGCCATTGCAATCTCTGGGTATCAATGTATCTACTGATCCTGTTACCAAAGAAGTGAGTGTTGGCGTGTGGAGTTTGATTTGTGTGTAGCTTTCCCTAGTTTTACTGTTGCCGTTGTACATCCTACCATACGTATGTACGTATGTATTTTGTGGCCCAAATCCAGCAAGATTAACAATCCCTTTCAATTATAATATATTTGTATGTACGTATGTACGTATACTGTACATAGTGCATGCTTTTGAATACAGTATTTGTACGTACGTATGTATGTATTTGAAACACTGACCACTTGTACATTATGATTAAAAAATGCCACTTAACAAGTAAGTACGTACGTACATACCCACCCAATTCTGTGTACTACGTTCTATTTCCACTTGATCTTAGAAATCACTAGTACATATTTAATTTACTGTATGAAGGGTTTTTTACGAATTTTTAATAATCGTTTTGGGCATGTGGACATGCAAATGGAAATGGTATTGCACAAATAACATACGTACGTACGTACTTTCGTACATTGACTTTTAGTATTTTTGTGGGAGATAACACACACTCTGTGTGTGTGTGTGTGTGTGTGTGTGTGTGTGTGTGTGTGTGTGTGTGTGTGTGTATGCGTGTGTGCGTGTGCGTGTGTGTGTGTGTGTGTGTGTGTGTGTGTGTGTGTTTGTGTGTGTGTGTACCTGTGTGTACCTGTGTGTGTGTGTGTGTGTGTGTGTGTGTGTGTGTGTGTGTGTTGTGTTTGACACAGTGTAATATAATGGTCAGTCTGTAGCCAGTTCAGTGCCTAATATGGAGAAATCTTCAAATAGAAGGCATCATAAGACACATGTACGTATACGTACATACGTATAGGTGTATGTACTGTACATACGTACATACGTACGTATGTGCATACATACGTACATATATGTACATACATAAGTATGTATGTAGAAGGTTTTGTCCTCTATAGTGTACATACGTACATTCTGTATACTGAAATCATACTATTAGGAAGTAAATACATATGTACGTACATACGTATTTATGACCCCAAGGCGTTCTTTTATAGAGAGAGGTTTAGTTGACTGCCCTTGTTTCAGAGAGCCCATGCACTATCAGAAGTAGTACTGTATTAGGTATTTTTCCTAGAGGGCATACATATACAGTACATGTACGTATGTTTTTGTGTTTCATCCATCCATATTTTAAACCCTTGTACGTACATACGTATGACTCATCCGTTGTATGTAATCCTTGTAGGAAATGCTGGTGAGGGAAGATGGACTGATGATTGTACGTCATCCCTCAGGGAGTGTCATTGTTGACCATCCAAACAGTACAAGGTTCACCACAGCATATACTGGCAGTGGTGAGGTAGAGAGTGTGGACGTGGAGTATCTTGGGTTCGCCAGAGTGAAGTACTCACATCCTGCGGGGTCTACAACCATCACACTCCCCAATGCCTCTAGTGTGAGCTGTACTCCTGAAGGGGAGTACTCTGTTGCCAAAGAAGGCAGTGGATCTGTAGTCTTTAGTAAGGATGGTGTCGCTACACTGCAAAGCGATAGCTGTATGTACCAGGTAAACTATGGGATGAAGGGTGTTGAAGACGCTGTGCTGAGGTGCTGTCAAGTAGAGCAGGAGCAGAAATTGCTGTTTTCTGTGGGAGTGACTGGTGAGATCACACAGCACACTTCTGTCCCTCTCTCTCCTAGCATGCACTCTCCAGAGTACTACATACTGGATGAAAAGGAGGATGTGTATCGGCTGCTCCCAGCAGCCCAGTTGGAGGAAGCTCTCAAAAAGACCAGTTCTGATAGCAAGGTGGTGCTACAGGATGTTTTTCCAGGAGATTCTATGCAGAAAAGTATTACAGTGTTAGAGTCCACCAACTCATCAGATCCTATACATCACGTGGTACCATTCACAAGGGAAGACATTGTCCCTCCCAATCTAAAAAAGGCTAGTATGCCCAATGAAGAGAGACCGCCATCTAATAAGAAACCAAGATTTGGAGTCTCAGTGGGGAAAGGTTTGATGATTGGCAGCTTAGAACGTCCAAGTCCACCTAAACCAGTCCCAAAAGTCGGAGCTCTGATGTACAGGCAATTTGTGAACCCCTACCAGGAGCCAGAGAAGCTAAGAACAGCTCTTGTAGCATGCCTGACCAAGTATGCATGTTGGAAGAATGAGCATCAGGAGACTATGAAGGACATCCAGCCAACAGATGCTAGAAGTGACGAAGAGAAGGAAAAGGTTACTCAACTCCAGACAACTGCAAAGGAAGGACTGACACAGAACAATGGACTGTCTTTGTCCGGCAAAGGTACAGAGAGTGCTCTGTGGAAAGCCTACATTGACCAGTTGACAGGAGTACAAGAGGGTAAAGTTAGTCAAGAGAGTATCTCCATTAAAAGCACCCATTCCACCTTGAAGCAGGAAGAAGATGCTAAGGAGAGGGAAGATGCAGAAGCTGCGAAGCTAGCTCTCAGAAGTGGTACAATACCAAAGTACTTCAGTAGTACACAAGGCCAGTCATTCCTTGCCATGCAACCCCCTGACCTGCAATCCCTTACCATGAAACTTGCTCAGCCCAAATTGTCTCAAAGCTACAAAGCAAAGGTTTCTTTTGAGGAGGATTACATTTCAAAGAGTCCTGTTGAAGAGCGAGATGGGTCTGGATTTACAACGCCATCTACAACATGCTCCACAGCAGTTCCAATGGGAGAGACCAACTCACCTTCCCCCAGTGAACTTGGACAGATGGCAAATGTTACGACACTGAGACCACAAAACCCAACCCCCTACCACGCTGATGGTAAAGGCACACCCACAGAGTCGCGCCCCCTCAATCCAACCCCCGGTCATGCTTCCAGGGATGCCATGACCCTCCGTGTGTCAAGCAGTGAGAAGAGCCCATCTAACAACCCCTCTTCACTTCTTGGGTATGTGGCAGCCAATGGACAGGGTGAACTACATCAAGGTAACTATGTAATCTCTGAGAGGCTGGGGGAGTACAATGAAGGAGAATCACAAGTGGCAGATACTATAGCTGCTTTGGACCAGGAGGAGACTGTGGCAGGATCGGAGATCAACCAGTTTGAATCAAAGGTCCTTTGAGTGTAACATAGAATGTTCCATTGGGGATTGTTATGTGATTGTAGCAGATATGTATGTACGTATGTGCATACATATAATATGCATCATATGGAGATGCTGTCCAGCATTTTGACTGAACGTAGATTACTTTAGCAATAACACTTGTAGTGAAGGAAAGATGTAGTAACTTCAATTCCGTACTTGGTTTGAATCCTTGTGAAACATTTCTGCGTCTACTTACACTTAATTCAAAATAGTATCTGTTACCATGGAAACAACACAATCATACAACGGCTTTATTGCATAGAACATGGGCGTCTGATTTGTCATGATTTAATGCTTAAAAGCCTGTTATTTCCAGCAAACATCTCCCTGTAATATTCCTTTAAGGAATCGTGAAGAAAGGCACTCTGTTTTGAAAGAAATGATAGCATGTAATCTATGCCTCTGTGAGTAGTGAGCTGAGTACCGTATCAAAGAAAGTCTTCTTTGGGAATACATACACCCATTTCCTTTAGGAACTTGATTTTAGTGTCCAAATTGCTTGACTGAACTCCTGAATATCCTGAACATTTGCCCAAAGTCAACAAACAGATCATTGCTACAATGGTCAAGACATACGTACATAGCACTCTCACCGGCTGTATGGCATATAGAATGCACTTGCGCTTGGTACTTATTTTGCACCTTGAGAACTGACGTAGCTTTTATTCTGCCGCACAACCCTCGTGACTTCCCTTATAGCATTAAAAAAATCTTATTCTTTCTTTGAAGGACCTTGATGAAGTAGACCCGCCAAAGAGAATCAACAACAGTACATACTTCACGGTGACTGGGGAAAGGAGAAAGACAGAGGTTCAAGTGCCTGACTCACTCATGGGATCTCGTCCTGGAGAAATGCCTAATAAACATGTACGTATGTACAGTATCTATGCACTGTACTTACGTGTATGTTCATACTATGTATGTATGTTCATGTACAGCATTGGCTTTGTGTTTATGCATGTGTGTACGTATGTAGCTGCTGTTGGTGATGGTTGTTTGTATGTACTTGTGTGTGTACATGTGTGCATATGTGTACACGCATGCGTCACCCAGCAGAGGCAAAATAGTTTTTTACTGCACAGTTAGCTTTTGTTAACACATGTACGTATATATGTACTACATGTAGGGTGGTCAACAGAGAAAAAAATGAAAGAGGGTGGCATTTGCAAAAGCCAGTATTAGGCTAGTGCACAGCTGCCATATGATGGTTTCACTTCTTATTTAGTATCTTGTAATGGGGGAAATTGACTCAAAGTGTATGATATGCACAGTGTCAGTTTTACTTAATCTATCGACTTAAAGTACCTGAACAAAGAAGGAATGACAGCCAAAATTTAAGGAGGGTGGCCTGCCCTGCTTAAAAGGGCTGGCGAGAACACTGACATGCCATGAGCCAAGGTACTGTTCCTATTCCTTTGACCCAAGAATGCAAGTGCATGTAAGCACTGTTCACTCTGTATTCATAGAACTTCATAGAGGAAGCAATATGCATTCCAAGAATTTAATCTTCTAATATTCATAGCCTCTAAATTTTTTCCTTGCATGTATATACGTATGTACAGTGTATTTTCACATAATATATCTTTCCATATATATCTCCTTGCATCTCCCCATTTGACCAGCAAGTTCTTTATACATGCACATAAAAAATTGGAATGAAATACAGAAAATTATGACTCGTGCATATTTGTACAGCTGTTGCTATTTTATCCTTTCCCAAGCTATTTTGTCATTTGTGTGTCTTGTAGTGCGTACTTATGTACATATATACCTTGTACATACCTTGTACATACCTTGTTCATACGTACATACATACGTAGTTTACTGCTGTTGAGGAGCCAGTGAGGCGCAAGGTAATGACATCATCTGTGGCTAAGCCACTCACTGCTGGACTCAAGACTATGCCTGAAATGAGGGGATTTGAACTGCATCCGAAAGAAGTTGCGTTTGGTGTGCTGAAGGAGGGCTGTGTGTATGGTTATACAGTCATCATCAAGAATATTGGTGTGGACAGCTGCCGTTTCAAGATCAAACAACCACCACCTTCCACAGGGCTTAAAGTTCGGTACACACCTGGGCCAGTGAGTGACTGACATGGTTGTAACTGCCTTATACAGCTTGGTCTGTACTCAAATTTTATTCTGACAACTTTTTTGAACATTCATGAAATTTCTATCCCCAAAAATTTCCCCACTCTATGGTAGTTTATGTATGTATTTTTAGTGTTAGTTTTCTTTATTTCTTTGTATTATTCCTCCTGCAATAGTTGGCTGCTGGCTTGAAGACTACATTTGATATTGAGATTTACGCAATGGCTGTGGGTGCTATTGGAGATAGTGGGATTGGAGCTGTCCGTCATGTTCTTGAGATCATCACAGAGACCAGTCATCTTCATCTTCCCATCACAGCAAATATCCTCAATAATTCTGTGAACATCTGTATTGTGTGCTTACATATTCCCATGTATTTTCTGTATTATGTGTTTCCTACTGCCGCAAAGTGTCAGTACATAAACATTCTTACACATGTACATGCATACACACGTGCACACACACACACACACACACACACACACACACACACACACACACACACACACACACACACACACACACATGTGCACACATACATGTACACACATGTAGCGCCATGAATGGTCCCCTGCCGTAACTTGCCCACCTGATCATGTTATCATTAGTAAACCATAACCCAACCCTGCCCCAACGGTCTAGTTTGTATTAGATTGAAGCATTCACACCGGACCACTTTTTAGGAGACAGGATTTGGCATGACAAACACATACAGACACACAGACAAACACGCACACAAACATGTGCATGCAAACAAACACACAAACACATATGCATGCTGTAATTACACCCTTACTTATGCTGTTCAATCCTTAACTCATCATACTTATTCTGACACAGTCAGCATATGAGAAGAGGCTGCCTATCCATCCCCAGGGCAAGCACTCACAAGATGTCAAACTCCTCAGTGAAAGGCCTGCCAGTAGGGAGAGGATTGATAGGCCTTCAAAGGAAGATAACAATGCATAAGATTTCATTGTTTTTAGTAGAGGTGTACTTATTTACATAATCAACTTCATCATCTGTTAAAAGGAAAATGTACATACTTACTTGTTCTATTGCGTCCCTCATTGAACTTAAATTAATACGTACATATGTATGTATGTGTAGGGTACTACCATAGTGTTATTAATAATACCTGTAGCATGCTAATGTATAATGTGCAGTGCACGCATGTGTGTATACGCATGACATAGTGATGTGGGTCTGGGTGCATGTGTGTGTCCACTTGTGTGCATGTGTATTTGTATGTGTGTGTGTGTACAGGATTTACTTGGTACACACGTATATATATTATTTTTGAATCCTCTTATTTACTGCTGGTCCACACATTATGTTGCCTATACGTCCATAGTAAACACTTTCAACTTTAGAACATATTATAATATATATATATATATATATATATATATATATATATATATATATAACCATATAAAAACCATTTAAAAATGGAAAAAAGATGTAGGGATAAAAATTGTCAACGTCAAAAAACATTGCAATATTGGAACAAGGTAGGGTTGTTTGCTACACAGGGCTGGATGGGCATAGGGATATCGATAGACGTGCATAGGGCTAGACATGCATAGGACTAGACGAACATAGGGCTAGACATACATAGGGCTATAGCTAGGCATAGGGATAGGCATACATGGGGCTAGACGGACATAGAGCTAGACAGAGGTGGGTTGGACTGGGTATAGTGTGCATATTCCTATAAATCCCGCAGCTAAAGTATTAACGCAGGATGTAGGAATTTGCACACTATACCCAGTCCAACCCACCTCTGTCTAGCTCTATGTCCGTCTAGCCCCATGTATGCCTATCCCTATGCCTAGCTAGCCCTATGTATGTCTAGCCCTATGTTCGTCTAGTCCTATGCATGTCTAGCCCTATGCACGTCTATCGATATCCCTATGCCCATCCAGCCCTGTGTAGCAAACAACCCTACCTTGTTTCAATGTTTTTTGACGTTGACAATTTTTATCCCTACATCTTTTTTCCATTTTTAAATGGTTTTTATATGGTTCTTGTCCGTATACTTTTTGCTTGTAAATAATAGGTTATTGGTAGTGGCTGTCATGCAACGATGTATAGCCACAAGCAGAGTTTATCCAAGTCATCCACTAAAGTGTCATACGCAAACATAATAATATTGATAGCAAGTAAACATCAATGTAGCCAAAGTATGCATAGAGCTATACAGTATGACAAACCTAGGTACATTGTTTTAGTATTTTTGTGGAATTGACAGTCATGCCTGCACCCCATTTCCATTTTCACAAAGTATTATATAGGTCTTGTACATGTAATTTTGGTTTGGATAATATTGGGTTACTTCTAGTGACAACCTACTTACAAGTGAGTATATGCCTATTGATCTACGTATTCTTTACGTTTTCACTGAAAACTAGCACCAAAGAGGTGCGAGATACGAGTACGAGCCAGCCCAATACGACTCGGCCATTTTTAAAATGGCGGATTAGAACAAATTTTGTGGCAAAATCGGGATTGTTTAGCTTTTCCATCGAACGAATTTCTTCTAAAGGTAAAAAAGGCACCACTGTGAGTATGTTTGGTTAAAATTGTGGTAAAATCAATCTTGAATACCTCTTCTAACGAGCCCTAGCCTGTTCTACGAGAAGAATCAGAATAAGAAGAAGAAGAAGCCGAAGCCGAAATGGTGACCTTTCACGCTATGTAAACTTTGGAAAATATAGCTCATATAAGGCACCCAGAAGCTTCTTGTATACTTAGATGTATCGAAAAACGCTCGTAGAAGTCAAAAATGCTGTTTTTGGAGCTCCAAAATGTACTGGATGCGAGTTTTCAGCGAAAATACGGTCGGCTTTAATGTATGGGCGGCCATGTTTTTTTCGCGTCATCCCTACATATGAACCACTACCGTGGTTCATGATATATATAATACTGTCTCTATTAAAGGTTGTTGTATGGTTTGATTTTCTTCTAGTTGTATTACGTATTATATGTAGGTATGTGTATTTGAGTGGATGTTTTTTTCTTTCTTGATTGTTTTTTTGGTTCTGTATCTACAAATTGACGAATTACATAAATATATATATATAGTGATGTGGCCATTACAACGGAATCACAATCAACTACCAGTATTGCACTTATCTCAGTATCAAAGCATTATACGATTACCATTATATACCACTATATACGGATCTCCACTAAAGTAATCAACTACCATTGCAACTACATTTCTACAGTTGCAAATATCACTAATTACAGATTTATTCTTGGATGCTGGCAAAAGTTATTACACCCTACCGAGATATTATATGTGTGGTAATCTAATCATATAATATATAATTGATGTTTTTTTCCCGTTGCACCAGCCACCTGGTTAACTGTAACACAGAAAGTAGCTTCAAACTAGCAAAAATCCATATTCTTAGGAGGCTCAATATATGCAATATCCATCACAGTAGTTGCACGGTAATTGTGTAATTTGATGCAAATAGCAAGAGAACCAACTATATGTATATATACCATTACAGCTACTCTGAGACTGAAACAGCTCCATTACAATAATATTACCATTACAGGCTAATGTATACCTAATTACAATTGATTACAATTACTAATTACCATTACCACATGCAACACTGATATATATATAATATATACATTACTTCTCATCTGATTCAATGAGTCTTGCACTCTACTGCAGCTGATCATTTGTGCGGTACTCCCCATTCATTGGCTCTTGTCGATCAGAGGTAGGATCAAATTGTGTATATAGCTGCAGTATCCTCCAGAAGGAACAGTACTAATTATAGTCCCATAATATATCTATGATATAATATAACTTTCGAACAAATTGTAACGTAACAGATCAATTGTACAAAATCAATGTACAGAATGTTTCGGCCACATAGGCCTTCATCAGCTCTAACGAAAGTTATATTATATCATAAATCAACGTCGCAATGAGACTCTATCGTATCATAATATATCTATTAGATGTATGTATCCAGAATCATCCTCTTTAGCTGCAACCTAGTGCATCAGCATTGTGGTATATATAGTTGATGTGCACTTCACCATGCAGTATCAGGCATGCCAGATATTATTCCCCAATTTCTGGTTGACTCATGGGTACATGATCAGAAACATGGTTGGTGGTTGTAGAAAGTCTCAACATGCTAGATTGATTTGGATATAATTAAATTAAATCTTATCTTTAATTGGACATGATAATTGTCATGCACAATTTTCATCAACACATACTGAATATAAATGCAGCTGCAGATAAAATGAGGGAACGGGATAAATGAGGGAGCAGTAGACTAAGTGTATATAGTAAGCAGTAGGATTATTGTAGATTTGTTTCAAATAGTATACACCTTAAAGTGAGGGAACTGGATATCTGAGGTGCGGATAAGTGAGGTCTCACTGTATATATGTACACAATTATAAAAGACTCAGTTTTCCACGAATATCACTTCAATTTGGGTACTTCTATAATAATATTATGGTAATCTCTTATTGACTGAACATGTACAGCTGGTGATTGCACAATAATTAACAGCATCTTCAGGTTGGTGGGGGTGGATCAGTATTGTGATTTGGTGGGTGCATGTACATAGACCATCTAATTAAGTTATGCAAGAACTGAAGCCACTTCTTCAAGGCCAATGTACGTATATAGATGAAATAAGGTTGAGGGTACACTTCAATGAAAGAGTACAAAGTGCATGCGTATACTGTTCAGTTGGTAATAATCTTAAGTTTAGGTGCTGGAGCATGATTAGTGGTTAGCTGTTTGGCATTTATTCTTGATTGAATTCACCAGCTTAGAGATTGTGTCAAGATAGTACCCTCCTAGCACCACTGCAAGTGTCGGGTATCATGGTCCACACACGTAATGGCACACAGCATAATTATGTAGTCGAGTGAACAGATATATATAAATTTGATAAATTTGGCAATCACAACTTTCATTTATTTCTCCATCTAGTGTTGAGTGAATACTTCCACGTACATCACTTTAATTTGTGTACGTAGCTAAACTTAGATCTCTGCAGCTGGTAACCTCTTATTGACTAAAGACAGTGATATTGCATTTACACAACATTTTCTATCGTTATGAAGAAAATAACTATACTGACAGTGCTACTATACGTACAAACAAAGAGAAACCAATGAAAAGACACATTCCTCTAACAGATGATGAAGCAGAATTACTACTTGAACACACAATTAACTGACAAGTCAGTGACAAATTAAAGCAAGAACTTCTGCTATTAAGCCTATATTCAACTGTTGGGTCCTTGTGTCTCTAGCAGGCCCTATGAGCAAGATACCTTCAAAATAAAATAGACAGCTGTCACTGGTGTTATTTAAAGTTTACTATTGTTCATATTGTCATTGTACTATGTACTATGTATGGTTAGGGTGTGCATAGTAGCATGACAGACAGTACACATCACTTACTATATACATATCATATATACATACATATATATATATATATATATATATATATATATATAATATATATCCACACACATACAGTTCTGAATAATAATTGCAGATAAAGTGAGGGAACTGGATATATGAGGGAGCAGTAGTATAGAGTTAACAGTGGATAATTGTAGATTTGTTCCAATAGAAACTACACTGCAGCTGTAAGGGAACTGGATATCTGAGGTGTGGATAAGTGAGGTCTCACTGTATATATATATATATATATATATATATATATATATATATATAATATTATATATATATATATATAATATATATATATATATATATATATATATAGCTTTCAAGTTTAAATTTTACAAGTTAAGGGTACACTCAATTGAATGGCAGAGTATAAAATGCATGTGTATAGTCTGTTCAGTTGGTACCAATCTTTAGGTGCTGGAACATGATTATCAGTTGCATGCGGTTACTTGATCTTTATTGAATCACCAGCTTAGAGGTTGTGTCTGGTTATTAGTACAAACTGAAAAACATCCTCCTAACACTTCTTCAAGTATGTAGTTTCACTTATCATGGTCCACCGGCATGATGCATGTTGCTGGAGAGATGCTAGAGATATGTTGTCGAGTGAACGAACATACAAATATGAAATAGAAACGTTTTCTATCGTACCGTATTTCTGTTAGGAGTGTTGTCATAACGCTTACATCATAATTTTCTACACAATAAATGAAGGAAAATGGCTATACTGACAGTGCTGCTGCAACAAAGAGAAACTAATGACAAGACGCATTCCTATGAGAGATGATGAAGTGCTATTACTACTTGGACACATGCACAACTGACAAGCCAGTGACAAAAAAAAAAATAAACAAGAACTTCTGCTATTGAGCCTATAAACAACTGTTGGATCCTTATGTCTCTTGCAGTTCCTAGATACCTCAAAATAGACAGCTGTCAATGGTGTAAATAAAGCTTATAACTGTTCACTTTGTCATTGTATACTATGCTCATGCAAAGCTAGGGTGCAGTAGCAGGACAGACAGTACACAATCGATGATGCAAGGATAGTTTGAGTGTTTAGCTCCAGTGCGTGTTTGCCTGTAAACAGGAGCAGAGATATATAGAGAGGAGACAAAATCATGTCCCAGTTGCTTTGCTCTGACAGCATGCAGTTGCCATCATGAGTGTCAACCACGCATGCTCGAATAATCTCCTGCGCATGCTGTGAATTCAACTGTGCATTACTTTGTCATTATTAAGTAAACTACTGTAGATATTATATAATATAGCTTTCAAATCCAGATTTACCTAAAAATTGAGGGTACACTCAAATGAATGGCAGAGTACGAAGTGTATGTGTTTAGTCTGTTCAGTTGGTACCAATCTTTAGGTGCTGGAACATGATTATCAGTTAGCTGTTTGGCATGTGGTTACTTGATCTTTATTGAATCACCAGCTTAGAGGTTGTGTCTGGATAGTACAAACTGAAAAACATCCTAACACTTCAAGTAGTTTCACTTATCATGGTCCACCGGCATGATGCATCTCCAGCTTATGTTGCAGGAGAGATGCTGGAGATATACATAGTCGAGTGAACGAACATACAAATATGAAAATTTGACACATTTGGCAATAAATCACCACTGGGGTTACATTTCATTTAATTTCTCCTGGACCATTTAGTTGTGCATGAAAAGTTCCACGCGCGTCACTTTAATTTGCATAGTTTTATGTATGGTAACCTGTTATTAACTGAAGACAGCGATTGTGTTTACACAACTACGTTTTCTATCCTAACGGTATTTTTGTTGTGTACACATGCAAGAGTGCTGTCATAACGCTTACATGATAACGTTCTGCATGGCTAGTGAGAAGAAAATGTCTACTGACGTGCTGCTACAACAAAGAGAAGCTATAATGAAACGACACACGAATTCATATTATGGAGAGATGATGAAACAGAATATTACTTAGACATACAACTGTAAAAGCCAGCGGCAATATACAAGAACTTCTACAATTGAGCTTGTATTCAACTGTTGGGTCCTTGTGTCTCTTGTAAGTCCTATGAGCAAGATACCTCAAAATAGACATGCATGTACAGCTGTCACTGGTGTAAATTAAGCTAATTATTGCAATTGTTGGTTTTGTCATTGTACTATGTTCCTGCAAGGTTAAGGTGTAGTAGCATGACAGAGAGAGCACACAACCGATGAGGCAAGGATAGTTTGAGGCCTTAGCTCTAATGCGTGTTTGGCTTTAATGTAAACAGGAGCAGAGATAGGGAGGAGAAAAAATCATATCCCAGTTGCTTTGCTCTGACAGCATGCAGCTGCCAACATGAGGGTCAACTACGCATGTTCAAATAAAGGTATCCCTTAATTGCTGCGAATGCAAATGTGCATTATACAAATACCTTGTACTTAAGTAAACTATGTTTAATTGTATTATATACTTATAGCTTTCAAATCCAAATTTACCTATCAGGGTTGAGGGTACACTCAATTGAATGGCAGAGTACGAAGTGCATGTGTATAGTCTGTTCAGTTGGTACCAATCTTTAGGTGCTGGAACATGATTATCAGTTAGCTGTTTGGCATGTGGTTACTCAAACTTTATTGAATCACCAGCTTAAAGGTTGTGTCTGGTTAGTACAAACTGAAATACATCCTCCTAACACTTCTTCAAGTAGTTACACTTATCATGGTCCACGGCATGCTGCATGTCTAACATATGTTGCTGGAGAGATGCTGGAGATATATATAGTCGAGTGAATGAACATACAAATATGAAATTAGACACATTTGGGAATAAATCACAACTTGGACTACATTCCATTTTATTCTCCATTTAGTTTTGTGTGAAGGTTTCCACGCACATCATGCATAATTCTATATATAATTATGGTAATATGGTAACCTGTTATTAACTGAAGACAGTGATTGTGTTTACACAACTACGTTTTCTATCCTAACGGTATTTCTGCTATGTACGCATACAGGAGTGCGGTCATAACGCTTACATGATAACGTTCTGCATGGCTAGTGAGAAGAAAATGGCTATACTGGCAGTGCTACTACAACAAAGAGAAACTATAATGAAAAGACACATTCATATGGATAGATCGATGATGAAGCAGAGTATTACTTGGACACACAACTGACAAGCCATGCTGGAACATGATTGTCAGTTAGCTGCTTGGCATGTAGTTACCCGAACTATATTGAATCACCAGCTTAGAGGTTGTGTCTGGTTAGTACAAACTGAAAAACATCCTCCTAACACTTCTTCAAGTAGTTACACTTATCATGGTCCACGGCATGCTGCATGTCTAACATATGTTGCTGGAGAGATGCTGGAGATATATATAGTCGAGTGAATGAACATACAAATATGAAATTAGACACATTTGGGAATAAATCACAACTTGGACTACATTCCATTTTAATCTCCATTTAGTTTTGTGTGAAGGTTTCCACGCACATCATGCATAATTCTATATATAATTATGGTAATATGGTAACCTGTTATTAACTGAAGACAGTGATTGTGTTTACAAAACTACGTTTTCTATCCTAACGGTATTTCTGCTATGTACGCATACAGGAGTGCTGTCATAACGCTTACATGATAACGTTCTGCATGGCTAGTGAGAAGAAAATGGCTATAATGGCAGTGCTACTACAACAAAGAGAAACTATAATGAAAAGACACATTCATATGGAGAGATCGATGATGAAGCAGAGTATTACTTGGACACACAACTGACAAGCCATGCTGGAACATGATTGTCAGTTAGCTGCTTGGCATGTAGTTACCCGAACTATATTGAATCACCAGCTTAGAGGTTGTGTCTGGTTAGTACAAACTGAAAAACATCCTCCTAACACTTCTTCAAGTAGTTACACTTATCATGGTCCACGGCATGCTGCATGTCTAACATATGTTGCTGGAGAGATGCTGGAGATATATATAGTCGAGTGAATGAACATACAAATATGAAATTAGACACATTTGGGAATAAATCACAACTTGGACTACATTCCATTTTAATCTCCATTTAGTTTTGTGTGAAGGTTTCCACGCACATCATGCATAATTCTATATATAATTATGGTAATATGGTAACCTGTTATTAACTGAAGACAGTGATTGTGTTTACACAACTACGTTTTCTATCCTAACGGTATTTCTGCTATGTACGCATACAGGAGTGCTGTCATAACGCTTACATGATAACGTTCTGCATGGCTAGTGAGAAGAAAATGGCTATAATGGCAGTGCTACTACAACAAAGAGAAACTATAATGAAAAGACACATTCATATGGAGAGATGATGAAGCAGAGTATTACTTGGACACACAACTGACACGCCATGCTGGAACAGGATTGTCAGTTAGCTGCTTGGCATGTAGTTACCCGAACTATATTGAATCACCAGCTTAGAGGTTGTGTCTGGTTAGTACAAACTGAAAAACATCCTCCTAACACTTCTTCAAGTAGTTACACTTATCATGGTCCACCAGCATGATGCATGTCCAGCATATGTTGCTGGAGATATGCTGGAGATATAACAGTCGAGTGGACGAACATACAAGTATGAAATTTTGACACATTTGGCAATAAATCACAACTGGGGTTACATTTCATTTACAATTTAGGTGTGAGTGAAGATTTCCACACGCGTCACTTTAATTTGCATAGTTTTATGTATGGTAACCTGTTATTAACTGAAGACAGCGATTGTGTTTACACAACTACGTTTTCTATCCTAACGGTATTTTTGTTATGTACACATGCAAGAGTGCTGTCATAGCGCTTACATGATAACATTCTGCACGATTAGTGAGAAGAAAATGTCTACTGACTGTGCTGCTACAACAAAGAGAAACTATAATGAAAAGACACACGAGTTCATATGGAGACATGATGAAACAGAATACTACTTGCATGGACATACAGCCCTAAAAGCCAGCAACAATAAACAAGAACTTCTGCAATTGAGCTTGTATTCAACTGTTGGGTCGTCATGCCTCTTGTAGGTCCTATGAGCAAGATACCTCAAAATAGACATGCATGTACAGCTGTCACTGGTGTAAATTAAGCTAATTATTGCAATTGTTGGTTTTGTCATTGTACTATGTTCATGCAAGGTTAGGGTGTAGTAGCATGACAGAGAGAGCACACAACCGATGAGGCAAGGTTAGTTTGAGTGCTTAGCTCTAATGCGTGTTTGGCTTTAATGTAAACAGGAGCAGAGATAGGGAGGAGAAAAAATCATATCCCAGTTGCTTTGCTCTGACAGCATGCAGCTGCCAACATGAGGGTCAACTACGCATGTTCAAATAAAGGTATCCCTTAATTGCTGCGAATGCAAAATTGTGCATTATACAAATACCTTGTACTTAAGTAAACTATGTTTAATTGTATTATATACTTATAGCTTTCAAATCCAAATTTACCTATCAGGGTTGAGGGTACACTCAATTGAATGGCAGAGTACGAAGTGCATGTGTATAGTCTGTTCAGTTGGTACCAATCTTTAGGTGCTGGAACATGATTATCAGTTAGCTGTTTGGCATGTGGTTGCTCAAACTTTATTGAATCACCAGCTTAAAGGTTGTGTCTGGTTAGTATAAACTGAAATACATCCTCCTAACACTTCTTCAAGTAGTTACACTTATCATGGTCCACGGCATGCTGGATGTCTAACATATGTTGCTGGAGATATGCTGGAAATACATATAGTCGAGTGAATGAACATACAAATATGAAATTTCGACACATTTTGAAATGAATCACAACTGGGGCTACATTGCATTGTATTTCTCCATCTAGTTTTGCGTGAAGATTTCCATGTGCATCACTTAAATTTGCATAGTTCTATATATGGTAAACTATTATTAACTGAAGACATTGATTGTGTTTAAACAAATACGTTTTTCATCATAATGGTATTCCTGTTACTTACACATGCAGGAATGTTGTCATAATGCGTACATGATAACGTTCTGCACGATTAGTGAGAAGAAAATGGCTACTGACAGTGCTGCTTTTAAAACAAAGAGAAACTATAATGAAAAGATGCATTCATATGGAGAGCAGAATCCTACTTGGACATACAACTGTAAAAGCCAGCGACAAAAAACAAGAACTTCTGCTATTAAGGCTATATGCAACTGTTGTGTCCTTGTGTCTCTTGCAGGTCCTATGAGCAAGATACCTCAAAATAGACATCTGTTACTGGTGCAAATTAAGCGCATTATTGCAATTGCTGGTTTTGTCATTGTACTATGTTCCTGCAAGGTTAAGGTGTAGTTATTGTAGCATGACAGACAGTACACAATAGACGAGGCGAGGATATTTTGAGTGCTCAGCTCTAGTGCGTGTTTGGCTTTAATGTAAACAGAAGCAGGAGAAAAAATCATATCCCAGTTGCTTTGCTCTGACAGCATGCAGCTGCCAACATGAGGGTCAACTACGCATGCTCAAATAAAGGTATCTCTTGCTGCGAATGCAAATGTGCATTATACAAAATTTGTCATTATTAAGTAAACTATGTTTAACTGTAATATATACATAGCTTTCAAATCCAAATTTACCTAACGAGATTGAGGGTATATGCACTCAATTGAATGGCAGAGTACAAAATGCATGTGGTACAGTCTGTTCAGTTGGTACCAATCTTTAGGTGTTGGAACATGATTTCAGTTAGCTCTTTGGCATACAGTTAATGGAACTTTATTGACTCACCAGCAAAGAGGTTGTATCTAGTTAGTACAAACTGAAAAACATCCTCTTAACACTCCTTCATGCAAGTAGTTACACTTATCATGGTCCGCGGCATGATGCATGTCTAACGTATGTTGCTGAAGAGATGCTGGAGACAAATATAGTCAACTTAACAAATATACAAATATAATGAAATTTTGACACATTTGACAATGAATTACAACTAGGGCTACGCTCCATTTTATTTCTCCAACTGGTTTTGCGTGAAGATTTCAACGCGCATCACTTCAATTTGTGTAGTTCTATATATGGGAAATTCTTAATAACTGAAGAAAGTGATTGTGTTTACACAACTATGTTTTCTATCCTAACGGTATCTCAGAGTCTGCTATGTACGCATGCAGGAGTGTTGTCATAAAGCATACATGATAACGTTCTGCATGGACGATTAGTGAGAAGAAAATGTCTACTGACAGTGTTGCTACAACAAAGAGAAACTTTAATGAAAAGACAAATTCTCATGGGGAAATGATGAAGCAGAATACTACTTGGGCACATAACTGTAAAAGCCAGCTACAATAAACAAGAACTTCTGTTATTGAGCCTATATTCAACTGTTGGGTCCTTGTGTCTCTTACAGGTCCTATGAGCAAGATGCCTCCTAATAGACAGCTATCACTGGTGTATATTAAGCGTATTATTGCAATTGTTGGTTTTGTCATTGTACTATGTTCCTGCAAGGTTACGGTGTAGTAGCATGACAGAGAGAACACAGTCAATAAGGCGTGGGTAGTTTGAGGGCTTAGCTTTAGTGAGTGTTTGGCTTTATTATTAATAATGTAAACAGGATCAGAGATAGAGAGGAGAAAAAATCATGTCCTAGTTTATTTTACTTTGCTCTGACAGCATGCAGCTGCCAACATGAGGGTCAACTACGCATGCTCAAATAAAGGTATCTCTTGCTGCAAATGCAAATGTGCATTAATATACAGATACTTTGTTATTAAGTAAACTATGTTTAACTGTATTAAAAAAAAAGTATGCATGTAAAAAAAGGTTGAGGGTACACTCAATTGTGTGGCAGAGTACAAAATGGATGTGTATAGTCTGTTCAGTTGGAAGTGATCAAAAATGAGAAATGAAATTGTTGGAAAATCTTAAAATTATCAGTACTCAGATATTCAAGGAGGTAGACGACATATTATATATTATATATATATATATATATATATATATATATATATATGTATATACATATATATATATATTATATATGTGTGTGTGTATATGTATGTATGTACATGTATATATTATGTGTATATATCAACTGAACAGTATACACATGCACTTTGTACTCTGACATTCAAGTATACCCACATGCAACAATTTTAGGTAAATTGGATTTGAAAGCTATATGCACACACACACACACACACACACACACACACACACACACACACACACACACACACACACACACACACACAGGGGGTGCTGGTGGCTTAGTGGGCTGCTGATGCGACTACAAGAGCAGAGTTATGGGATGGACTAAGGTCCAATCCCAGTGATGGTGTTTCTGGCCTTTTTTCTCTACACCCCCCCGGCCACCACCAAGAGAGAAGAGTGAAGAATGCCCACTACAGCCACCAAAAGAATAGAACATTGCATGATTGAACATTTGACAGTTTATAATAACAATTAACAATGTAGTATGTTTGTTTGTTTGTGTTGTTGATTCTGTACTTGTGATTACTGGGCCCCCTGAAAAGTAGCCAATGGCTAAGTGGGTGTCCCAGTCTAAATAAGATTAATCCAATCCAATCCAATCCACATATATATATATATATATATATATATATATATATCAAAGTCGATTTCTGTGTTGTGTTTCATGCATTAATACTGGCTATTATATAAGACAAGTTAAAAAGTATCCAAGTTTGCCCAAATATCAGTTCCACACTAAATGTTCTCAGTAATGCGTGTATCTGAGTTTGAATGACATTGTGTTGGATGTTATTTACTCCATGTATATGTATCTTCTGTTGCTGTAGCAACCATTAATTCGCTATAAAAGGAAAAACCACACGAACAAGGGTGTATAAAAACCATTTAAAAATGGTAAAAGGATGTAGGATTGACACAGGATCATGCCAAAAGCCATCATCAAAAAAGGATTCTCCAAAAACACTTGGAACAAGGGTAAGTTGCAAAACCGGTAGAGGGCTAGGTGAGCTGGGCAAGACAGGCATAGGGCTAGATAAGCATAGGGCTAGATGAGCATAGGGCTAGATGAGCATAGGGCTACACATACATGAGGCTAGACGGGTATAGGGCTAGACAGAGTTTAGTTGGACTGAGTGCACACTGTGCAAATTCCTACATCCCGCATGTGCAGCACTTTACACAGTACATATGTTCTGCGGGATGTAGGAATTTGCACAGTGTGCACTCAGTCCAACTAAACTCTGTCTAGCCCTATACCCGTCTAGCCTCATGTATGTGTAGCCCTATGCTCATCTAGCCCTATGCCTGTCTTGCCCAGCTCACCTAGCCCTCTACCGGTTTTGCAACTTACCCTTGTTCCAAGTGTTTTTGGAGAATCCTTTTTTGATGATGGCTTTTTGCAGGATCCTGTGTCAATCCTACATCCTTTTACCATTTTTAAATGGTTTTTATACACCCTTTATATATATATATATATATATATATATATGTACATATGATATGTATATTCGTATTACATTTTGTTATAGGTTTGTACAATATACCCATCGTACATGTGCATTTCTTCACATACGATTGTGTTTTTTTATGCAACCTTGGATACTTCTTACCCATGTGCAAACATTAGAGATTTTATTATTTGTAAGAATACACATGGCTCAAACACTATGCTGTCTGTTGAGAAATTTCAGCTCCATAATCGCCATTGGAACCCAGTGTTTTAACTGGCCTACAGTCAGTCAAGAAAGGGTTATCGTAGATCTGGGTTTAACTACACAAATTAAGTGATGTGTGGAAACCTTCATTAGACCAGCTAGATGAAGGAATAAAAGGAATGTAGCCACAATTGTGAATCAATGCCAAATGCATCAAAGTTAAATATTTGTTTACTCGACTACATGTGCTCTCCAGCAACATATTATATGATAGACATGCATGCCTGTGGATCATGATAAGCATTGCCACTTGAAGAGGTGCTAGGAGGATGTTTTTGAGCTGGTACTAACCAGACACAAACTCTAAGCTGGGGAAATAGAATAACTCCTAACAGCTAAACTGCTAATCATGCTCCAGCACCTAAAGGTTATGACCAACTGAACAGTATATGTATGTAGTACTTGGTACTCTGTCATTGAAGTGTACCCTCAACCTTATAAGAGTTAAATTTGGATTTGAAAGTTACATTACATGTATATATACTGTAGATGCGGATTATTTTGCGGGCTTAAAATTTTGCTAAAATATTGCATACCGAAGAACATTCGCAATCTAATATTTGCGGTTTACACTGTATACATAGTAACAACTCAAACTATCCTTCCCTCATCAATTATGTACATGTACTATCCAGTAATGGTAATGTTGTGTGTTGTGTGTGTTGACTCTTCTGTTAATTGCTGTGTGTCCAAGTGTACAACCTGTACCAGGCGTCAGATATCCTAAAGTCAATGATGCATGACAACATAGAGCATTGAAACCCTTTATAATAGCCAGTAGACTAGTGCACTTCTGGTAGCAAACAGACTGACCAAAGACTCAGAGAATTTATTGAATCATAGGATAAAAGCTCATTTGACAATTTAAGTCTTGCCGTAACGTATTGGCCATGGTAGCTATGCAATGTGAGTCTCTTCTATACTTTGTTTACACAGTACACCTTTCTTAATCATCTGTATATAGCAGTACAATACAGGGAATGATTTTCTATTTCAAAATATTTATGATTCCGCTTTGGGTCCGGGTTCTAAAAAATACAAAAAAATGTTTCAGAGTTACTTGTTTCCGTTTCCAACTTTCGCTTCACAACCTGATATCAACCATCATATTTGCAAGGTTAAACATGTTTTTTAACTTCTATCACATAATTTCAGGTAAATAGTCTAACACAAAGGTACAACTAAATCATGAAGCTGGATGATGCATGAATATGTGGACCAAAACAGGCAAACTAGTTAAATCTGCGCTCCATCTCACCATTGGAAAACAATTCTTAGCATGATCCTTGAAGCCTTGGTATTGCCATTTAGAAGGTACTGTTGTGTAATTTGAATGGTCTTGATTGACTAGAAATGATTAATTGATTGAGTGGCTGGAGTTTCCTACTATAAATGTCATATCCAGTCAAAGATTCACAATTCTGATTGGCAACAGCAATTCTGTTTCACACTGCTAAATCCGTATTTTCTGTTTTTTCCGTGATCATGGAAAATCATTCCCTCCAAGTATATATGTGTACTTCTTTTGGATATAATATTTCATTGTTAACATATTCACTATCACATGCATATGCATATAGATACCTTTGCTATCGGCATTCTGCTGCTTTCAAGCATATTCTATGCCAACGGAGATGTCACTGGACCACTTAAAGTGCTCATAAAAAGTGCTTCAGACCTGCCAGACACGGATGGGTGGTTCAATTTGCCAGATCCTTATGTTGGGGTCTATGCCTATAGGTCTGATGGAACATCATTAAAGAAAAGCACTGATGATATTTCTGGAAACCTCGATCCAGTTTTTAACGAGGAGCTTGTATTTGGTCCAGGAACGTGGTCGTACTTCCTCATGAAAGTTTTCGATGTAGACGTACATGAGGATGACATAATGATTGATGAAATCCGAGTGGATATCGTTGCGGGTGACGCCGGGAAAACACAGAGCACTGCCACAAGTGGACCACGAGTTAAGTATATTTACTACATATAAGCAGCTACTACCAGTCTCAGAGTACTAATTTCAATGCAAACATTATCCTTACTGCACTAGCAGCATACGTATATTATATAAGGTAAAGATTCTAATAAAAGTAATTATAATCTAATAATTCCTAACAAATGTGGTGAAAGGCATGAATCACAATGCTTTGTTGAAAGCCAAACTGCAATTGCATGATCACCGTGCAGAGACAGTGATGAGGGATATTGCTATGGGGAACTTGTATGGGTGCATGCAAGTGCTTGCATACATTATTGGCCATATAAGTCTACAAAGGCCCCAAAAGTGCATGTTTGGTCATAAATCACAGCTAAGTTGAACTACTGCTACTGCGGGTAAACAATGGATAATGCACTGTATAATACTTGCTTAAGTTTGCGCTACAATTAAGTTGATGCAATAAATTCGACCAAAAGTTTAGCTACTCAGAGAAATTCATGCCATGCTAGCAACTACTGTACTGAACTATACTCAGAAACCTGCGTTGAGATAAATCAGTACATTCAAAGTCACTGGGGTTGCTGCAGACTACATAGTATAGGCTGAAGGCAAGATGGAAGAACTGTTTTGAGAAAGTCTACATTCCTGCCTTTCCAAGCTGTTCTCTTCACCAACAGTGAACTGACACTCCAGTTATAGATAGATGTGTTTGACGATGCGCACAGTTGTCAGTCTGCTGACCATGCAGTCCATACCCCAAATATCATATAAAGCACCACTACTAGTTAATAAAGTTAATAATCTGCTACAGTCATATATAGCCACTCGCTCCATACATCGCACACAACCTCCATACATCTCCGTGCAGTTCTGTATAGACTTGATGAATCTATGGTTAGAGAACCACATAATAGCGAGTATAAAATTAATACAAACACACACACACACACACACTGCACATATGCACACACGTACACACACACACACACACACACACACACACACACACACACACACACACACACACAGACACACACGTACACACACATGTACACACACACACACATGTACACACACACACACACACACACACACACACACACATACACACATACACACACACACACACACACACACACACACACACACACACACACACACACCTTGGAACCTTGGAACCTTGGACCCGCCCATTGCATGCACAAGCAAGTAATGATAGCGGTGTCGTTGAATTTCTCCAGACATCTTGTCGCAGAACTTCAGTGACATCTTGTCATTGGGTTAGAGTTAGAGTTAGACTTGGGAGGTAGAAGCACCGCAGAACGCTTGTTGTTGCGTCCGGTCTCCCCTCCTTCTAAATGACCTGCCACAGGGGCAGGTGAAGGCTCCATTCCCACTTTGAATTACGGGGCAGCGAGTGGCAGCAGTGGGTGGCATGTTGGTAGGGTCAGTGGCATGAAACCAGAAGTGTCTATCCTGAGCCAGTTCATACCAGCCACTAGTGATACCAGCAGCTAGCAGATCACCTCGAGCAACATCCCGCCATCTAATTTTGGGGCCATGGGTGGGTCTCGTCCTTTGTAGTTCCTCAAACAGTAGCTGTTTGGGCATTCTGTTATCTTCCATTCGAGCCACATGGCCTAACCACCGTAGGCGGTTGGAACAAAGTATGTCACTGATGGTCCCCTCCATACCAAATTCATTAGAGAGCTGCCTTGAAGTTATTCGCTCAGTCCATTGTTGGTAACATGTCACACCCATTATACATCTGACACAGCGGTTATGAAAGGCATTCAGGCGCTTCAAGTGTACTGCTTTCACATTCCATATTTCTGCTCCATACAGTAAGGTTGATATCACAACTGCCTTGTAGACGCACTTATTGGCATCTGTGGATAATTTGCGACTAGTGAAGATTGACTCCCGCAAACACCCAAAAGCTCTTGCAGCCTTTGCAATTCTAGAAGACAGCTCACTCTCCAACTGCCCATCCTGTGTGATGATGCTGCCAAGGTAGGTAAAGTTTGGGACGATCTCAATCACATCACTGCCTACTGTAACAGGATCTTCTTCTTCAATCGTGTGATGTCCCACAACTAGACCTTTGGTTTTGGAGGTACTCACAGTCAGTCCCCATTGCTGAGCTGTATCAGCAAACATCCTGGTACTGTCTTCAAGTGCACTATGTGTGGTGGTGTACACAGCAGCATCGTTAAACTGGGATTCTGTGATCTTGGTGCGGTTCAGCTTTGATTTTGCTGTACAGTCTGAAACAAGCTTTCTTCCATGTTTGTACAGGACATTGACACCTGTCTGTGGACAGCAGTCTCTCCAGTTAGCCACCATAGCACAGATGTACAGATTGAATAGCGAGGGTGCCAGAGGACACCCTTGCCTTAAACCGTTGTGTACCTCAATGTCCTGTGATGTCATGGTACCAGCCTTCACAGTAGCAAACATTCCTTTGTGGAAGGACTTGATTATGCTTAGCATGGCTGATGGAACACCATCCTTGCGCAAAACAGTCCACACAGCACTTCTTGGAACAGAGTCGTAGGCCTTCTTGAGGTCTACAAAGAGGACAAACAGAGAATCATCGTGTTCAACAGTCTTCTCAACCAGTTGTCGTGCGGCAAAGATCATGTCAACACATCCTCTTCCTCTTCGGAAGCCACATTGGGAGGCAGGTAGGATGTCTTCAGCTATCACCTGTAGTCTGTCTTGAATGATTCTTGCAAACAGTTTGCCCACCACATCAAGAAGACTAATGCCTCGCCAGTTGTCACATACACACAGGTCACCCTTTTTCGGAATGGGAACAATTGCGGCATCTTTCCAGTCTTGTACCACAGTCCCTTCTGCCCACATTTGATTCATAATTGCCAAAATTCTATCCTGGAGCTCCGTAGGGCCAGCCAGAATCATCTCGGGGGCAATGTCTGTCCTTCCTGCTGCTTTATGCTTCTTCATTCTACACAGTGCCAGCTCTAATATATATATACAAAAAGTTGTGGGTGCTATTGGAGATAGTGCGATTGGAGATGTCCGTCATATTCTTAAGATCATCACAGAGACCAGTCATCTCCATCTTCCCTTCACAGCAAATATGCTCAATAACTCTATGAAATCATGTATTTTCTGTATTTTGTGCTTCCTCCTGTCACAAAGTGTCAGTACATAAACACACTCATACATGCACATGCATGTACATACACACAATGTCATGTGCACACATACACGTATACACATGTTTCGCAATGAATAGTCAGTCACCTGCCGTAACTTGCCCCCGAATCATGTTATCAATAACTTCAATAAACCATAACGAACCCTAACCTTAGCACTCCAATGGTCTAGTTTGTATTAATAGATAAAAGTGCTCATGCCAGACCACTTTTAGCAAGACGTACAGGATTTAGCATGACACACACATACATACACACAGACAAACACACACAAACACGTGCATGCAAACCAACACACAAACACATGCTCGCTGTAAACAACTCCTGTGTATGTTGTTCAATCCTTAACACATCATACTGACGCAGTCAGCATACAAGAAGAGGCTGCCCATCCATCCCCAGGGTAAGCACTCACAAGATGTCAAACTCCTCAGTGAAAGGCCTGCCATGCAGTAGGGAGAGGATTGATAGGCCTGCAAAGAACGATAACAATGCATAAGATTTTCATTCTTTTTAGTAAAAGTATACATATTTACATAATCAACTTCACCATCTGTTAAAAGGAAAATGTACATACTTACTTGTTCTGTTGTGTCTCTCTTCAGTTGAACATAAATGCATACATGCATACGTATATATGCGTAGGGTACTACCATATTTTATTATTCATGCACGTATATACTAAACACCTGTGTGATGAATGTGCAGTGCATGCATGTGTGTATACGTACGTATGTACAGTGTACATAGTGCCGTGAGTGTGTGTACATATTTGACAATGTGTGTGTGTGTGTGTGTGTGTGTGTTTCTTCTGATTCTGATTCTTTGACAAAGTTTGAGGTAACTAAGAGGGTCATGATTATATTGACGGCTGCGGAGTGCAAGATCTTTAAGGAAGGCAAGCGAATCTTGACTGAATACCCCGGAGGTTTCAAATGCCAGGGGGATAAATTTGTGTGTGGTGCAAAGCTCACTGTACAATCGACATTTTATATAATTTATTATATATACATATATATATAATAAATTATATAAAATGTCAATTGTACAGTGAGCTATATAGTGATATATATATATATATATATATATATATATTTAATAAATTTTATATTTCATATATATATATATATATATATATATATATATATATATATATATATATATATATGTTACTGGACAGCACATGTAGTCAAGTTTACAAATGTATATACAAACATAAAAATTTGACACATTTGGCAATCACAACTGGGGCTACTTTCCTTTATTTCTTCATCTAGTTTTGAGTGAAGATTTTCATGTGCATCACTTTAATTTGTGTACGTAGCTAAACTTAGATCTCTGGTAACCTCTTATTGACTGAAGACAGTGATTACATATACACAACAACGTTTTCTAATAGTATATCATAATGATATTTCTGTCACGTACGCAGGAAGTAGTGTTGTCATAATGCTTACATGATAACGTTCTACATGATTAGTGAGAAGAAAATGGCTACTGACAGTGCTGCTACAACAAAGAGAAACTAATGAAAAGACACATTCCTATGAGAGATGATGAAGCAGAATTACTACTTGAACATACAACTGACAAGCCAGTGACAAAAAAAACAGGAACTTCTGTTTTTGAGCCTATATTCAACTGTTGGGGTCCTTGTGTCTCTTAATTGCAGGTCCTATGAGCAAGATACCTCAAAACAGACAGCTATCACCGTTGTAAATCAAGCTTACTATTGTTCATATTGTCATTGTACTATGTTAGGTTTGGGTGTACATAATAGCATGACAGACAGTACACATTGCTATATTATATATATATGTATATAGCTTTCAAGTTCAAATTTACCTACAAGGTTGAGGGTACACTCAATTGAATGGCAGAGTGCAAAGTGCATGTGTACAGTCTTTTCAGTTGGTACCAATCTCTAGGTGCTGGAACATGATTATCATTTAGCTGCTCGGCATGCAGTTACTCGATCTTTATTGAATCATCAGCTTAGAGGTTGTGTCAGTGGTTAGTACCAACTGAAAAACATCCTCCTAGCACCTTTTCAATTAAGTAGTTACACTTATCATGGTCCTCTGGCATTCATGTCTACCATATGTTGTTGAACAGCATTAGATTATAGCAGTCGAGTGACCAAACAAATGTGAAATTTTGACACATTTGGCATTGAATCACAACTGGGGCTACATTCCATGTATTTCTCCATCTATTTGTGAGTGAAGATTTTCATGCATCATTATATGGTAATGTATAGTATGACAGTGATTGTGTTTACACAACAACGTTTTCTATTGTAACGGTATTTCTGTTACGTACGCATGCAGGAGTGTTGTCATAATGCTTACATGATAACATTGTACACGGTTAGTGAGAAGAAAATGGCTACTGACTGTGCTGCTACAACAAAGAGAAACTAATGAAAAGATACATTCCTATGAGATATGATGAAGCAGAGTACTACTTGGACACACAACTGATAAGCCAGTGACCAAAAACAACAAATTCTGCTTTTGCATGAGCCTATATTCAACTGTTGGGTCCTTGTGTCTCTTGCAGGTCCTATGAGCAAGATTCCTCAAAATAGACAGCTGTCACGGATGCAAATAAAGCTTGCTATATTGTTTGTTTTGTCATTGTACTATGCTCATGCAAGGTTAGGGTGTAGTAGCATGACAGACAATACACAATCAATGAGGCAAGGATAGTTTGAACGCTTATCTCTAGTGAAGTTTGGCTTTAAGCAGGAGCAGAGATAGAGAGGAGAAAAAAAAATCAGTTCTGAGTTGCTTTGCTCTGACAATATGCAGCTGCTAACATGTGGGTCAACTACACATGTTCAAATTAGGGCAGCTGCTGCTGCAAATGCACACAGGCATTACAAATACTTCATCATATATAATCAATGTTTAACTGCATTATCTACATATATAAAATAGGCGAAAATAGATCAAGGGTACGAAATCGGATCGAGGGTACACTTTAATGACAAAGTACAAAATGCATGTGTATACTGTTCAGTTGGTACCAACTTCTAGGTGCTGGAACATGATTATCAATTATAGCTGCTTGGCATGCAGTTACTCGATCTTTATTGAATCACCAGCTAAGAGGTTGTGTCCGGTTAGTACCAACTGAGAAACATTCTCCTAGCAATTCAAGTGGTTACACTATCATGGTCCACTGACATGCATGTCTAGAATATGTTACCAGCATGTAGTCAAGTGAACAAACATACCAATATGTGAAATTTTGACACATTTGGAATTGAATCACAACAGGGGCTACATTCCATTTTATTTCTCCATCTAGTTTTGCATGAAGATTTCCACACGCATCACTTTCATTTACGTAGTTCTCTATATGGTAACCTCTTATTAACTGAGGACAGTGATTGTGTTTACCCAACAATGTTTTTTATCGTAATGGTATTTCTGTTATGTACGCATGCAGGAGTGTTGTCATAAATGCTCACATGATAACATTCTGCACAATAATTAGTGAGAAGAAAATGGCTACTGACAGTGCTGCTACAACAAAAAGAAACTATATTGAAAAGACACATTCATATGGAGAGATGATGAAGCAGAATACTACTTGGACACACAACTGAAAAGCCAGCGCCAAAAAGCAAAATTTCTGCTATTGAGTGCATATTCAGCGGTTGGGTCCTTGTGTCTCTTGCAGGTCCTATGAGCAAGATACCTCACAATAGACAGCTGTCACTGGTGTAAATAAAGCTTATCATTGCAATTGTTGGTTTTGTCATTGTACTATGTTCATGCAAGGTTAGGGTGGAGTAGCATGACAGAACCTAATATTTCACTATACTATAATAATTATAGAACAACTTCAGCCCCTGAAATAAGACAACTGATGCACACACATACATGTAAACACACACACACACACACACACACACACACACACACACACACACACACACACACACACACACACACACACACACACACACACACATGTACACACCTTAGCAGCAGTTATGTCTTTCCACTGGTAGACAGAGCCTTGACAAACGTCTTCAGGGTTGTCTGTTTTGGAGATTCCAATTGCAAATCACACATGACTCATCACAGATTACCACCTGCTCCCCCCTTCTGTATATATCGATCATGCCCACTGCACTTCCGTATGGTTATGTCCTCAAGTTGTACCCGTTCTTTTAAAAATGAGAAAAATAATGAAGTCACAACTTTTTAATCCGGCCTTTGATAATCCAGAATCCTTGCTATCAAGCCAGTACAAATGTGTATCCAATGTGCATAATGTGTTGCAAAAGGATTTGTTATTCCAGACCCTTGAGCTCTTTAATCCAGCATCTTTTGGTGCAACAAATTGTAGCAGGATAACAATAATCCAACATTCTCTCTAATACAACCATCTTATGATGAGGTGCAGTCACCACGTTATAGAGAGTCATGCACTCTGTAATCCAACAACCTCCTAATCTGACTCTTATTCCAAGCCCCATTGAGTGTCGGATCAGAGATTTGACTATAATCAAATTAAATCTGGTTACATCTGGGCTGCATGCATGAGTTGCCTGCAGTTGGCCACACATACATCTGGTAGATGTGGCCAAAGTACTTTGTGCATTGTATTCACGATAGGATAAAATAACAAAGGATAAATAAACTCCCTCAGAGGAAATAAGTTTTTAGGTTTCATAAGGTGACGACATCTGAGGCTGTGTATTTAGACCACTCACATCAATGTGTTTATCGGCATAGTAGTATATTAGTACAGCATAGTGTAAGTATTACCACATTTTTGAACACAGGTAGACACCGTTCAGTGCTGTATTTGTGCATGCGTGTACTTATGCATGTACGCATGTACATTACAGAAGAAAGTTTCAAGGGAGGGGATAACTATACCCCTATATGCAGAGGTAGGATCAAGTTTTGCAGCTGTAGTACACATACTCCAGAAGGAACAGTACTATTATAGTCCTATTATGTAGCTGTATCCAGAATTGTCCTCTTTCAGACCAAGCTAGTACTAGTGCATCAGTGCATTTGTGGTAGTTGATGTACACTTCACCGTGCAGTATCAGACATGCTAAAGGTGCATGTTTCCCAATTAATTTCTGCAGCTGACTTGAATTCAGTATGGTTGGTGGTTGTATGGTTATATCCGGTTCATACGAGAGAGAGAACTGTAACCATGCATGCATTATAATAAATTAGTTGTTAGAATGAATCAAATTATAACGTACATAACCAGCATCCACAAACAAGGCAGGGGACAGGTGGACAGGGAACACATATGCATGGTCAATTGTTGTGTGCATGTATGTGAAATTAAGTAAATATACTAATAATAGTATGTGGTAAAATTATAATACAAAATACAAAAGCCTATTATGCATGGTTTTGTCCGCCACAGTACTGTGGGCTGGTGGGTGTGGACCAGTGACGTGGGTTGGTAGGTGTGGATCAGTATTATGGGCTGGTGAGTGTACGTAGACCAGTACTGTTGGTTGGCTGTGAGTGTAGACCAGTACTGTGGGTTGGTGGGTGTGAACCAGTACTGTGGGCTAGTGGTGTAGACCAGTACTGTTGGTTGGTGAGTGTAGACCAGTACTGTTGGTTGGTGAGTATAGACCAGTACTGTGGGTTGGTGGGTGTGGACCAGTACTGCTGGTTGGTGAGTGTAGACCAGTACTGTTGGTTGGTGAGTGTAGACCAGTACTGTTGGTTGGTGAGTGTAGACCAGTACTGTGGGTTGGTGGGTGTAGACCAGTACTGTGGGTTGGTGGGTGTGAACCAGTACTATGGGCTGATGAGTGTAGACCAGTACTGTTGGTTGGTGAGTGTAGACCAGTACTGTTGGTTATGGTGAGTGTAGACCAGTACTGTGGGTTGGTGAGTGTAGACCAGTACTGTGGGTTGGTGAGTGTAGACCAGTACTGTGGGCTGGTGAGTGTAGACCAGTACTGTTGGTTGGTGAGTGTAGACCAGTACTGTGGGTTGGTGGGTGTGGACCAGTATGGTTTGGTGGGTGTATGTAGACCATTTCAAGTTATGCAAGAAGTGAAGCCACTTCTTCAAAGTCATGCAATGTAAGTAGACGAAATAAGATCGAGTGTACACTTGAATGGTAGAGTACAAAGTGCATGCATATACTGTTCAGTTGGTAATAAGCTTTAAGTGCTGGAGCATGATTAGTGGTTGTCTGTTTCCTGTTTGGTAGTTATTCTTTATTGAAATCACCACCTTTGAGATTGTGTGTGATTAGTACCAATTGAAGAACATCCTCCTAGCACCTCTTCAAGTTGTTACACTTATCATGGTCCACGCGTACTGGCATAATACATGTCTATATAACATATTATGTTGCCAGACAGCCCGTGTAGTCAAGTGAACTAATATACAAATATGAAAATTTGACACATTTGGCAATCACAATCAGGGCTACATTCCTTTTATTCCTCCATGTAGTTTTGAGTGAAAATTTCTACACACATCACTTTAATTTGTGTATATATGTACTAGCTAAACTTAGATCTCTGCATGGTAAACTCTTACTGACTGAAGACAGTGATTGTGCTTACACAACAACGTTTTCTATCATAAGGAGTGTTGTCATAATGCTTACATGATAACGTTCTACACAATTAGTGAGAAGAAAATGGCTACTGACAGTGCTACTGCAGCAAAGAGAAACTAATGAAAAGACACATTCCTATATTGTATCGAGAGGTGATGAAGCAGAATTACTACTTCGACACACAACAAAAGGCCAGCGACAAGAACAAGAACTTCTGCTTATTGAGCCTATATTCAACTGTTGGGTCCTTGTGTCACTTGCAGGTTCTTTGAAGAAGATACCTCAAAATAGACAGCTGTCACTGGACCAGGTGTAAATTAAGCTTATTATTATTGTTCACTTTGTCAATGTGCTATGTTCATGCAAGGTTAGGGTGTAGTAGCATGACAGACAGTACACAATCGTTGAGGCAAGGATAGTTTGAGTGCTTAGCTTAATGTATAGTGTACATTTGGCTTGAATTTAAACAAGAGTATAGGTAGAGAGGAGAGAATATCATGTCCAATTTGCCTTGCTCTGACAGCATGCAGCTGCTAACAACGTGTGGGTCAACTATGCACGCTCAAATATAGGTATAGCTACATTGAATCACAACTGCGGCTAGTGGACATTCCATTGTATTTCTCCATCTTGTTTAGACTGAAGATTTCCACACATCACTTTGATTTGTGTAGTACTATGACAAACTCTTATTGACTGAAGACAGTGATTGTGTTTACAAAACAGTGTTTTCTATCTGAATGGTATATCTGTTTAGTAAATATGCAGGAGTGTTGTCCTAACGCTTACATGATAACATTGTACACGATTAGTGAGAAGATAATTGCTACTGACAGTGCTGCTACAGCAAAGAGAAACTAATGGAAAGACACATTCCTGTGGAGAGATGATGAAGCAGAATTACTATACTTGGGCACACTATTAACTGATAAAAAACAAGAACTTCTGCTATTGAGCCTATATTCAACTGTTGGGTCTTTGTGTCTCTATAATATAGCAGGCCCTATGAGCAAGATACCTATACCTCAAAATAGACAGCTGTTACTGTATGGTGCATATAAAGCTTGATATATTTGTTCATTTTGTCGTTGTACAATGTTTTTGCAAGTTTAGGGAGTATCATGACACATATAGTACACAATTGATGAGGCAAGGATAGTTTGAGTGCTTAGCTCTAGTGCACGTTTGGCTTTAAAGTAAACAGGAGCAGAGTTAGAGAGGAGAATCATGTCCCAGTTGCCTTGTTCTGATAGCATGCAGCTGCTAACATGTGGGTCAACTACACATGTTCAAATAAAGGTAGCTGCTGCTGCGAATGCACATGCATGGGCATTACAGTTTTTTTTACTTCGTCATTAACTACGTTCAACCACATAGCTTTCAAATCCAAATTTATCTAATAAGGTTAAGGGTACACTTGAATGGCAGATTACAAAGTGCACGTATTATACTATTCAGTTGGTAATAATAGATGCTGGAGAATGATTAGCAAATAGCTGTTTCCTGTTTGGTAGTTATTCTTTATTGAAATCACCCCCTTTGAGATTGTGTCTGGTTAGTATACCAACTGAAAAACTTCCTCCGAGCACCTATTTATGTATTGTTACACTCATCATGGTCCACTGGTATGCATGTCCATCATAATAATATAATATTATTGCTGGACAGCATATGTAGAGGAGTGAACAAACAATGTCATGCAAATATGAAATTTTTGATACATTTGGCATGGAATCACAATTGGGGCTATATTCCTTTTATTTCTCCATCTATTATAGGTTGGAATGTAAGTTTCCATCTATATAGGTTTGAATGTAAGTTTCTACTCGTCACTTTAATCTGTGCAGTTCTATGGTATATAACCCCTTATTGACTGAAGACAGTGAAGCACAACAACGTTGTCTATATATATCTCATGGTATTTCTGTTATGTACATATGCAGGAGTGTTGTCATAACACGGCTTACATGATAACATTGTACACAATTAGTGAGAAGATATATAATTGCTATATACTGACAGTGCTGCTACAACAAAAAGAAAGTAATGGAAAGACACATTCGTATTGAGAGACGATAAGTATTAGTCACCACATGGCTCCTTGGGGAGTAACAGGTTTACCCGACCTCGCCAGTACCTTGGCGTACTTCACGCCATCCCTTGAGTACTTGAAGCTTTGTCAACGAATCAGTGTAAGTATTCAGAATTATAATGGTGCATCTATTCTAGGCTGTAGCCCACAATCATGACTGTTTTCTCTTAATTTCCAGGCGTTTCGTAGTATCCTTACCTTTGACATGTCTATTGAATTTAAATATATATATATATATATATATATGTATATATGTATATAATATGCAGTTAAACATAGTAAATAATCAAGTGTTCATGATGTCCGTGTACATTCACAGCAGCAGTTACCTTCATTTAAGCATGTGTAGTTGACCAAATGTTAGCAGCTGCATGCTGTAAGAGTGAAGCAACTGGGACACAATTTTCTCCTCTGTACATATCTTTGCTCCTGATTACATTAACAACACACACTAGAGCTAAGCACTTGAACTATCCTTGCCTCATCGATTGTGTACTGTCTGTCATGCTACTACACCTTAACCTTGCACGATTTGAACCATGTCATGGACCATGATAAGTGTAACTACTCAAAGAGGTGATAAGAGGATCTTTTCAGCTGGTACTAACCAGACACTATCTCTGAGCTGGTGAAAAAGAGTAACTACCAAACAGCTAACCACTAATCATGCTCCAGCACCTACAGATTATTACCAACTGAACAGTACGTGCATGTACTTTGTACTCTGTCATTGAAGTGTACCCTCAACCTTAGTAGCTATAAATGCATGCATAATATGCAGTTAAGCATAGTTAATGATCAACTGTTCGTAATGCCCGTGTGCATTCACAGTAGCAGCTACCTTTATTTAAGCATGTGTAGTTGATCCACATGTTAGCAGCTGCATGCTGTAAGAGCAAAGCAACTGAGACATGATTTTTCTCCTCTGTATCTCTGCTCCTGTTTACATTAAAGCCAAACACGCACTAGAGCAAAGTATTCAAACTATCCTTGCCCCGTCGACTGTGTACTGTCTTTCATGGTACTACACTCTAACCTTGCATGATTTGGACCATGTCAGCTTCAGGATTACCATGCACAGACTGACCTCTCCAGTACCTTGGTATCCGTCACGCCGTCTCGGCCCACAGGAAAGTATCCAACTTGAACCTGCTCGCACATTACTTTAAACCTACCGCTGACTCACCCCCATAACCATGTGGAGACTGCTGTTTCAACTATACCAGCTTGCATTTGTGCCCCAAGCAACTGCAGTATATCACCGCCCAACAGTCACACACATGTGCACATCTATTTGAATTCAATGTTGTCAACTAGGTTATACTGTATTATGATAGGGCAATTTACTAATTTAGCCAAAATGCCAAGGCCTCTGACCATCATACCATGGCACCAACACAACACCTCATGATCACGGGACACATTCCCTGCTTGCCTATACATTAGCCAACACACTATAGGTCTTCTCAATATCCACTGCATGTTCATCCATCAAATCTCCACATGATACACTGCATAATATTGTAACACTTGTTAGGTCAATCCAGCACCTTTGCTGCAGGCACCTTGTCAGGACAGCTCAGTATATTATTTCAAAGTGTATTCAATTCATTTATATACAGTATGTATATGCTCTTCATTTTATTCTTACTTCAGCTATATAACATATGAAAGCTTTACCACAATGTATACATGAACCAGCAATGATTCCTCATGCATAATTACAGTACCTGTTCTAAGACTTGTAGTTCTGGATAGCACATATTTCACATATCTGAACATAAGCTAGTCCCATTGAGTGCAGATAAGTGAGCATCTACTGTGCTCGTCAGACTGTCTCCGTGCATACCTTACGTAAACCAACCCTAGCTGGCGTACCTCTGCATGGTGATCAACTATCTTTAAAATTAACTTCAGACTACATAATATTAAGTTCTAATGTTAATCTACCTCAACCATAAATACCCACATTTCCCATCCTTTACTTTCTCCAACGCCATGCATATTATGTGCATAATGTTTTAGGCTCGATTGTGAGGCTCTACACATTGTGCACACCTAGTTATAATTACTGAGCAGTTTAGTGAGGTCCATTGATTGAGTCGTTAACGTAGACAGAACTCAGTCGCCCACGCTTTATTGGCCATAGAAGTGTACAAAGGCCCCGAAAGTGTTTTTTGTCATAAATCACAGGTCGAAATAGTAGGTAAATACAGATAATGCACAGAGAACAACTTAGTTAAGTGAGCACTACAAGCTGATACATAAATTGAACCTATAATCAAGCTACTTGATAGAAATTAACGGTTTGCCAACACTCCCAGCATTTTTGTGTTGACCATTATTATCTGAATCAAGAAATAATAATAATAAAATGAAAGGCCTCCGACACAGGGTTGCCCACAGTGATTGGCTTGGTGATTGCCAAATGTGCACTGTATAGGGCCCTGGCAAGGCTGGAAGAAAGACAACTTGGTGACCAGGCCAAGACACAGGGTTCATGAGTAAAGAAAGCCAAAGAATATTTAGCGTAAGCTACTCCCCTGGCAAGGCAGGAGGAGGTAACATTTCAAAATGACAAAATTGTTACAGCTGGGGGATAGCGGTTCGCGGAATTTGCAATGGGTTCTCCAAAAGTCACCACCACTCTCCTCCGTGTTTTTATCTGGCTTAAAATGTTGTTCCAACTCCAGGTCACCGTCCATCATCTTTGTACTCATTAGTCGTGGCGTTCATCATTGCCATTTTTCTCCATTCTTCATACTTAACACCAGGTAGCGGTAGCCATCTTGGTTACGTCACCTTACACCCCTTAATTAGGATTGATGGGTCTTACTAAACTACCTCAAAACCCGATCGATGTGCATGGACCTAGATCAATACAAGTAACGAAGCGCCGTCTGAATTACTTCGTCCAGTAGAGTGGGGTTCTATTCGGGAAGTCAGAATATTAGCCGTGTTGCTCTCCATTTTTGACCACCATTACAGCTAAGACTGCTACTTATCACATCCATTCCGATTCGGAATTGAATTTATTCAGCAAGGTTCTGAACTTTGTGTTGTGTGTTGTGTGTGTTGTCTCTCCTATTATTTTCTTTGTGTCCATGTGTGCAGGCTGTATATACCCTAAAGTCAATGATACATAACAACAGGGCGCATTCAAACCTTCTTAATAGCCAGTAGGGCACTACTGATAACAAACAGAAGTGCAGAAGACTCAAAAGAAGTTTCAGAATCGCAGGAAAAAAAGGTCATTGTAAGTCTTGTTGTAATGTATTGTTGCTAAGCACTGCGAGTCTCTTCAGAATCTATACTTTGTCCATGTAGTACACCTATTTAATCATCTGTAGCAGTATATATGTGTACTTCTTAAGTGATGTAATATCATGTACATGTAACTATACATACATACATATATATATATATATATATATATATATATATATATATATATATATATATATATATATATATATATATCATTATTTGGGTGCACCACACCAATTGGTGCTAGGACTCCAACTAGATCCTATACATTTCTATTAGTACATGCAACATTCTAGCTGTTTGTTCCACTGGAGACAATCCTGGAAGCATCACAGCCAGTAGTGGATCTGCAGTAAGCGGCTCCTGGAGAAGATCCCAGGCAGGACACTTCATAAGCCAATGGCTAACATATTCAACCTCTCCACTTTCACATTCCTTGCAAATCCTTTCATCCCTTGCTATTCCTTTCCACCTTCCAATCTCAATCTGAAAGGGTGCTGTTCCTCCTCTCAGCTTCACTAGCATCATCCTCTCTCTCTTCTTCCTCACCGTAGCACAACTTGATTCTACCCGAAGATCTGCAATCTCTTTCAGCAAGCATAACTTTGGCTTCTCTTCCATGTCCTTAGATAACATCTCTGAAACTTTCCTCCATGCAGCACTCTATAGCATTTCCCCAACCTCACGATATGACATTCTCCTAATAGCCTCTACCTCCATACTACTCCATATATATATACAGTGTAGTCCACATAATTCAAATCTGCTTAATACAATTTTTTGCTTAATTCAAATGCAACTTGAGTTCCCTATAATACTTGCAATACATAGAATTTGTAGGCAATTTCCTCTTAATTCAAAATTGGTACAAATGCTCGAGCATGCTAAAGTATCCAAAGGAGGAGACTTTGATAACATAGAGCTGTCTGTTTAGTCTTTCTAAATAATCACTTTATTTTAATTCCTGTTACTCAATGTACTCTTAGAGCTACAGTATTATGATAATCGTCTCATATAGTAAAACTTTCAGATAGTTTTGTTGCATTTGAAACCTCTATCTAGGCATTATCAAGCCGATATTTACCATTCATTTTGTTATGAAGACATTTAGTATGTAAGAATTCAACATTAGTCATACAACATAATATGGTTACTCATAATTCTAAATTCCTGTTAATTCAAACTTATATACTGTATATATACGTTATATATATATATATATATATATATATATATATATATATATATATATATATATATATATACATATATATATATATATATATAATATAATATTATATATATATATGAATGACATCATCCAAAGGGCGCTATCATCTGCTGGAATCCCATCCCATCTGGAGACAAGGGACATCTCTATCATCAATGATGGCAAGCCTGATGGGATAACATTGGTACCCTGGAAAAGTGGACGTTCAATGGTATGGGACTTCACATGTGTTAAAATTGACACACTTGCCGGCCGACCCTTTTGGCCCTAATGCACTCAATCTTTTTAAAGAAATTGGTAGGCAGATCAAGTTGACTTCAGGAGATTCTTTGTCTACTTACCATTTATTTCAACACGTGTCCGTGGCTGGGAAATGTGGGTATAGTATGGTTGAGGTAGCAGCTATGTTTTGTAACTTAATTACATATTATAGTCTGAAGTTATAATTTTATAGCTAGTTACTCATATACCATGCAGAAGTACACCATCTAGCTAGTGTTGGCTTACGTACTTTATGTAATTACAGTCACGCCTGGGTTATCTAGACTTGAGTTATCCAGAAACCTGATTTATATGACCATCAATTCAGTAATATTATTGGCTATCTCAATGTAACTTATCCAGCAACCTCTGTTATCTGACAAGTATATTTTGGTTGCAAACTGTCAGATAACCCAGGCATGACTGTATGTGAGGTACAGAGACAGAATGATGAGTACAGTAGATGCTTGCTTATATTTGCACAAAATGGGACCAGTTTGTGTTCAGATAAGTGAAATATCCGGATATGCATGTAGTTATATTTACCGAGCGGTTTAGCAAGGTTAATTGATGGAGTCATTAGCGTAGACAGAACTCTGTTGCCCATGTATTATTGGCTTAAAAGGCCCTGAAAGTGCATCTTGATTGTAAATCACAGCTCAAAATAGTGGGTATATAACAGATAATGTACATAGGAAGACTTAGTTGAGTGTGCGTTACAAGTTACAAGTTGAATAAATTGAACCTATGGTCAAGCTACTTGATAGAAATTCACCGTCCGCTCACACTCCCAGTATTATTGTGCTGACCATTATTATTCTAATCAAGAAATAGTAACGATAAAAAGGAAATACCTGCAGTGCTTGGTTTGCTGATTGCCAAATGTGCACTGTAGGGCCCTGGCAAGGCTGGACAAAAAGACATCTTGGTAATCTGGTCTAGGACACTGCAGGGTTTGCTAGTAAAAAAAGAGTTGTGTATAGTTTAAGACATATTTGTCTTAAACTATACACTCCCCTGGCAAGGCTGGAGGAGGTAGCATTTCAAAATAACTAAACTGTTCAAACAGCAGGGTGGAAGCGGTGCAAATTTGTGAGGGGTTCTCCGAAGTTTCCACCCAGTCTATCTGGCTCAAAATATTGTTCCAACCCCTGGTCACCATCAATCATCTTTCTACTCATGGGTTGTGGCGTTCATCATTGTCATTTTCTTTATTCTGCTCACTCAACACCACATGGTGGTAGCCTTCTTAGTCACGTCACCATAGTACCCCTTACGATAAAAGGGTCTTAGCTACCACAAAACCTGATGTGGACCTAGGCGAATACAAGAAACGAAGAGCCGTCTGAATTTCTCCATCCAGTAGAGTGCGGTTAAATTGTATCGGGGAAGTTGGAATATTAGCCATATTGCCCTCCATTTTCGAACGCCATCACAGCTAAGGCGGGTTCTCCCACATCCATTTCGATTTCAATTTATTCAGCAAGGCTCTGAACTTTGTTCTGAATTACAACTATCCAGTAATAGAAATGTTGTGTGTGTTGTCTCTAGCACCCTTTCTGTGTGTCCAGTGTGCAACCTGTGCTAGGCTTCCTATATAAAGTAGATGATACGTGACAACAGGGCACATTGAAACCCTTTTTAATAGCCAGTACGTAGTGCACTTTTGGTGACAAACAGAAGTGCAGAAGACTCAGAAGAATTCTCTGAGTCACAGTAAAGAAAAACTCATTATAGGTCTTTCATAACGTATTGGCCATGATTACTAAGCACTCTGAGTCTCTTCTATATACTTTGTCCACATAGTACACCTTTCTTAATCATCTGTAGCGGTATATAATATTATGTGTACTTCTTAAGTGATGTACTATTTTACTGTAAACAATTTTATCATCACATGCATATAGATACCTTTGCTATCGGACTTTTGCTGCTATCAAACATATTATTGTTTGCTAGTGGAAATGTCACTGGACCACTTAAAGTGAGTATAAAAAGTGCTTCGGACCTGCCAGACGAGGATGGGTGGTGGAATTTGTCAGATCCTTATGTTGTGGTCTTTGCCTATATAGGTCTGATGGAACATCATCAAAAAAACACTGATGATGTTTCTGGAAATTAAACCTCAATCCAGTATTTAATGAGGACCTGATATTTGGTGATGGAACCTGGTCGCACTTCACCATACAAGCTTGGGATGAAGATGTAAATCCGCACGACAAACTGACTGATAAAATCCGAGTGGATATTGTTGCAGGTGACGCCAGTAAAACACAGAGCACTGCCATAAGTGGACCACGAATCACGTATATCTACTACATATAAGTTGCTACTATAAGAGTACTAATTTTCAAGGAAAACATTAATTATGCTTACAGCAATAGTACCATATATTATATAAAGGTAAAGATTGTAATATAAGTAATTATAATCAAAAAATTCCTAATAAAATTACTGAATGGTATGAAGCATTACCGGTTTAATTGCAACTGCATGACCACTGTACAGTGACAGCTGATGAAGGATGTTGCTATGGGGAACTTGTATGGGTACATGCAAGTACTTGAAGCTGCACAGACAGTCCCAATTATAGTGCATTATTACTGTATATAGCCACACAACATCAGGACTTCATATAAGTGGGGACTGTAGGATGTTATACGCTCACCCTCATTTATAGAATCTTGCCCCTCTCCCTCCTACAGAATAATAACTGTTGAACTATATAATAATAATATGCTTCCACATAACTTTCATCCTTGTTTGTATATTCTCATCGATCCCTTTCATCATGCAATTTCAAAGTAAAGGCCTACATAGAACTTTATTATATATATATAATGACCATTCTCGAAACATATTCATGGGGTGTATGATTGTGTATACCCAACCATGAACCAACTAATAATATTTCAAAGCATTTTAATTACCGAGCGGAAGCGAGGTTAAATGAATGAGTTGTTAGCATAAACAGAATTCAGTTACCCACACCTTATTGGCCATAAAAGTCTACAAAGGCCCCAAAAGTGCATCTTCGGTCATAAATCACAGGTCAACTAGTACCACAGTAGGTAAACAATGGATAATGTACTGTATAAGACTTGGTTAAGAGTGCACGACAAATAAGTTAATGTATAATATCAAGCTGCTCGGCAGAAATTCATGCCATGCTAGCAACTGCTGTACTGAACTATACACAGAAACCTGCACTGAACATAGATCAGCACATTCAAACTCACTAGCTGGGGTTGCTGCAGATGATATAGTAGGCTGAAGGTAACATGTAAGAACTATTCATTTTGAAAAAGTATGCATTTCTACAAGCTGTTTTCTTCACCTTAACATGTACAGTGAACTGACACTCCAGTACTAGTTGTACGTAGATGTGTTTGGGCATAATTGCCATGTAGTCTGCTAACCAGTCCATACCCCAACTGCCTGTACACTATGATATGAAGCACCACTACTGATTCCAATACCCCCACAAATTTCATAATGTGCTACAGTTATATAGAACAGTCATGCATTTCCACGGCCTCTGTATTGTGTCTCGCCTCCCACAAGATATAAATCTCCATGCAGTTCTGTACTGACTTGCAACTACAGTAAGAGAACCATAATAGTGAGTATAAATACACATGTGCATGAACATACACACACACACACACACACACACACACACACACACACACACACACACACACACACACACACACACTTGTCTTGTATTATCACTGCCCACAGTGCAGGTTATGCCTTTGAATCTCTGTAGGACTTCTGCTGATTTTCTGAGAGCGGATCCATTCACACAGCCAAGGGTTGATAGTTTCAGATATTGAGCCTTCACGTCATCATCCTACGCGTTGGCCATGCAGCCAGCAAAGCATATACACTAAGGGTTCCTGAAAGGAAGGATTTATGGGGAAATGAATGAAAACAAGCTTTTTAATGCCATATATAATTTTGAAAATTTCCTGGAGAAACCACTGTCATCAATCCCTTAACCCCCTTGAATTGCTACTGTTTGGCATAATAATACAAGCATTCCTACCATGATCAACACAGTCTACAATGTTAAGATTCATTCAAATCTTCAATTCATATAAACTACTGTCAAGGATGCCAGGATTTCTTTGGGGTCAGACAAAGCAGGCCAACCCAGAGCAATTACCCGCATAGCATACATGTATAACTGCAGTGATGTATTTACTAACCTGCTTAAGTAGTCTAAAATGGCCTCAATTAGCATATTTTTATAAGCCATAACAAGCAATTTATCTGGGAAAACAGACCCCTAGCAAGTACCCCCCCCCCCCAAGATTTTAGGAAGCTCAATTCCTTTCTATCCACCCCCAACTGTATGCATCCCTGATTTGTAGAATATTATTTGTTTACCATTGTGTGTGCATGTGTGGGGGATGCATGTGTGGGTTTAAACGAGCATATTATGAATCTATGGGGCCAGACAAGAGTTTGTTCTAACTTCACAGGTACGTGCAATATATGTGCAACTTCCTGTATCACTATGTCTGCAGGATGTGCATATTATATAGGAATTTGTATATGTACGTCATCTGTGGATACACATAAGAATTAATTTTGTTTATAATAATAATAACATTATTATGGTGATGTCTATAATTCTCCATCTCAATAATCCAACATTTGATCTTGCAAACTTGCGAATGCCATATAAGATTTATTCGGTACAGTACATGGATATATGTACATTGCATGAATCTTGTCTGAAAGACCACCTGTATAGAAGGACCCCCTGTCTATAAAGACCACTCTGGACAGGTCCAGGAACCACTAAATCAATACTGTTGCACCTCTACATAAGGACCATCTGTTTATAGTGACCATGATTTGCTGGTCCTGTGAGTGGTCTTTATACACAGGTTTCACTGTATATTAGAGTCCTCTTATTAGCTGCTTATCCACATGCAATTAATAAGTCCAGTGCCTAATAATTTTTCATAGTGAACATTTAATTTATATGCACATGCATTATAATTCAATTCTGATTCACTAAGTCTTGTACTCTGCTGAGTACTGCATGCACTCCACTCTCCCAGTCAGCAGCTTGTCAATCAGAGGTATGATTCATTGTATGATAAGTTAGGGAGTCTTGATCCTGTCCAGAAGCAACAGTCCTGTAGATAGCAGTATCCGGCTTTTGATCAGTATCAAATTTCTGCAGACCAAGTGTGTCAGCATTGTGGTAGTTGATGTTCACTTCCCTAGTATCAGACATACTGCCCAAAGTTGCATATTCCATATTTTCTGACTCATGATCATGCAATTCAGAAACAGAATGATCAGTGGTTTCTTCATAAACAGTGTAAGGAAATGAGAATTCACCTTTCTTCTTCCTCAGTCGGTAGGCCACACAACACAGAAGGAAGACTACACATAGCATAATCAGTCCACAGACAAGAGGAATAAAGATGGTCCACACAAGAGGAGCATACACATCTGTCGATAAAAATATAATAATTATATTATTATACACATTATGATAATATATACTATAATAATTACTGTACCATGTATGTATTGTGCACTTCATTGATGTATATATGTATAATTACATTACAGCATAGATACTCTTTATCCTATATACGGAGTATATATCTATGGTTACAGTGCATAATATACAGTGTATGTGAAACACCATGGCTTGGGCCATAGTAAGCCGTTCCATAATTATGTAGATATATCTTTTCAGATCGAGGGTTCAACTAAATTGCATGTACCCACATGCCCTATATGGTTATAGGAGATATGGCAGCTATTTGGTGCGGTACGCACATGCATTAATCATGCACTCATAAGAAGTTTCATTGTATATCCATGCTTGAAATTGTATAATATCATCATTATTAATTCTTGTATAATATTTTCATAAAGTCAAATTAGCACACACATGATAAAAGTATACAATTTTGATGGCCATGCATAATGAATGCATGTACACACTTATACTATGTTTACATCATACAGTGGTCCTCTTTTGAGAGACCATCCTTAGGGGCATGTTAATTGAGGTGGGCTATCAGAATAGGTGGTCTCTGAGGAGGGGGAAGTTAATATGAGGCATGCTACAATTGTATCCAGCAAAAAAGTGCATGGTCTTTCATGAGGGGAACCCTCAAAAGGGTAATACTGTACTCGATAATAATATTATGCATACAATTCAACACTCAGAAACATGCATGCATGTACAGTCATATCAGTACATACAAACTCACTGGATTTGCTGCAGATTATAGCAGGCTGAAGGTAGCAAGAACTGTTTTGAGAAAGTCTACATTCATGCAAGCTGCTCTCTTCACCATAACAGTGAACTGATACTTGACTTACAGATGTGTTTGTGTACACAGTTGTCAGTTTACTAACCAGGCTATACCCCAGCTGTCTGCACACTAAATCACCACTGATAGAACCAATATTTCCACAAATAGTCTGCCACAGTCCGTTATAATACATCTCCACACGACCTCTGTATTGCGTCCTACCTCCCACTAGACGTACATCTCCAGTTCTGTATTGACTTGATGTAACTACAGTACGAGAACCATTTAAAAGTATATAATAATATTAATGCCACACATGCACATGAACACACACGCATGCAAACTGGTGTCGGCACTGTGACACACAACTGCACTATACTGTACACCATATGCGCAGTTTATTTTTTACAGGGCTGCGTGCACAAGTTTAGTATTTACAGGATTCACAAAATTAGAAGCTACCCATGAGATTGCAAGCCCTGTTTGGTTTGCTGTAGTACTGTACGTGCATACTTCTGATAATGTAACCAAATTTTACGAGTTTCCTAATGTTTTCATTAACAAGGTTTGACTGTATTAGTCATTTGTTATATATAAAATGTAGAAATTAATCTGCAATCATACAGTAAAAGTTTCACTCAGCAGAAATTAATCATAAACAGTATGTGTACTTCCAAATGCCACAATCACTTTTATTTGCCACTCACTCAAACCACTGCACTTCAGATATTGACGGTAATCACTGTAGCATGACTTGGTAGTGATATAACACAAATTCAAACTGTTTTGGATACTGGAACAAGAGACGTCAACAGTGATGCTGCCTGTATTGTTATAGTACTCTTCTGAAGCAGTTCTTCTGCTCACACTGCTATACCCCAGTTGCCTGCAGGCTGTAGTAGCCTCTTTGGATGAGAATGAAGTTGATCTATAGCTATCGCACACACTAAGCCACTGTCCACTGTAGTACACTTGAAGGCGGCCTTCATTGGATGTACTTCCTCCAATCAGTCGTACAAATACACCTGTATGTACAGCAATTGAAACAAAACATTAGCAGAAATTATTGTAGAAGAACCAAACCTCATCAGCAAAAGAATGCCCATATTGATTCAATCACAATTGCTTAGTATTAATAATAATGCTAGTAAATAATAATGGATATATATATATATATGTGTGTGTGTGTGTGTGTGTGTGTGTGTGTGTGTGTGTGTGTGTGTGTGTGTGTGTGTCATTGTGAGCAGGTAGATCAAAGGAAAAAAGTGGGCTATACAAGCTCTACAGCACACTTTTGATTTACTATACAGAACACTTGCAATCAAGGTGCAGCTCTACAGCACACTTGCAATCTAGGTTCAGTTCTACAACACACTTGTAATCAAGGTGCAGCTCTACAGAACACTTGCAATCAAGGTGCAGCTCTACAGCACACTTGCAATCAAGGTGCAGCTCTACAGCACACTTGCAATCAAGGTGCAGCTCTACAGCACACTTGTAATCAAGTCATTAAGAAGTCCTGAGTCAGACGAACAATTCAATTCATTTCCCTTGACCTCTCACCATTGCACAAGATCACAGGCCAATGTATGGGACAAATTCATTAGTACTTTCCCATGACACAAGTTAAATGTATCCCTCCCCAGTGGGATGTGCAGCCATACAATCACACTTTTCTTTAAGACGCCCGAGGTGATTAAGGAAAAGTGTGATTGTATTTGCTAAGCATCCCACTTGGGAGGGATACAACTAATACATACATACATACATACATATACATATATATATATATATATATATATATATATATATATATAAATATATATATATATATATATATATATATATATATATAATATATATATATATATATATATATATATATATATATATATATATATATATATATATATATATGTATATAATATACATATAATGTGTATAACATGTAACACACACACACACACACACACACACACACACACACACACACACACACACATACACACACACACACACACACACACACACACACACACACACACACACACACACACACACACACACACACACACACACACACACAAACACACACACACACACACACACACACACACACACACACACACACAACACACACACACGCACGTACACACGCACAAGCATAGTCACATCATGTTTCCTGTATATGCTGGCTTTAAAAAAGGCACTTACTTGAATTGCTGCATTTCAAGTATTGCAAAAGGCCTAAGTAGCATAAACGGGTACTTGTTTTACATTGTCTAAGACTGTTCTGCCCTTCAGAACAAGAAATGGAAGCTGTGGTAGATGGAGAACTGGTATCATATACCCTTACACTCCTGTTGAAACTGTTATACCCCATTTGTCTGCAAACTGTAATAGCTTCTACATCACCAAATGATGCTGATTGCAAACATATACTGAGCCACTGCCCTGCATAGTATACATCAACACGACCTTCACTTGAGGCGTTCCCGCCAAACAATCGAACAGAATGTGATACACCTATGGCAAGAGTACCAAAAGCACACAGTAGCAGCATATTATAGTAGAGCAAACAACCTTATACCGGTAATAACTACAGTGAACCACTCGTAATAGAATAGCACTTAAAGGAATATTGCAGATAAAGGAATATAGTTTCTAATACCCATTGTATATAAGTCGATATATACTTTGTTGCAGATAATAAAATATTTTGGATATAGGAATTTTTTTCCCAGTCCGAGGAGTATATGCTAAGAGTGTTCCACTGTAGTACTCGTTTAAGGAGTCCTGTGTGATGGTGGTATATATATACACACTTTCTCAAAATGTAAAATGTAAGACTAAATTAAATTTATTGAAAAAAAATTATTTGGTAGACAAACCGTGAACCATAAATTTCTTCAAGATATGTTATAATTTTATCGCGCACACACGTGCACACACACACACACACACACACACACACACACACACACACACACACACACACACACACACACACACACACACACACACACACACACACACACACACAAACATACACACACACACACATATACAGACCCATGTAAAGTATAGTATACTTATACATATACATATATATATATATATATATATATATATATATATATATATATATATATATATATATATATATATATATATATATATATAATATGTATATATGTATATTGTACATAACAGTGGAACCTCCAAATAAATAATACTTTGGGGACAAAGTATAAATTCAGCTGATTTGCTCTTTATAGGGAAGTTATCAAAATGTATTGTAGGAATTTCACTGGCGCCTTATTAGCCATGTCCTTGCAAGGGAGGTTAATTACATTAATTTGTCCTTATTTAGAAGAGTTCACTATCAGGAAGTTCCACTGTGTATTGTGCAGCTATCATGGTACTTTGATTTGAATGTTCACTAATTGAAATATATGTAAATATATATAATATATATGATATGATATAACTGCATCACTTCCTATGACATATTACACTTACTTGAATTACTGCAATGTACGTAAAGACCGCTGTAGCACATTTCAGTCCTAATATAACATCGGTTCAAACTGTTTGCACTACCAAAGCAAAGCACATGAACATTGGTTGATCCAGAACTAGACCCTAAGGGTGTTCGACTTCTTCTCAAATAGTTCAACCCAATATGCCTACAGACAGCAGCAGCCTCTTCAGATCGACCTGACGTTGAAGAGGTACACACACTATACCACTGTCTACTATAATACACCTCAACACGGCCTTCATATGGTGTACTCCCTCCAACCAAACGTACAGCTATGTTTCCTGCATCAACAAATGTACAATAAACATTATAGGCACATACATGTGGTAGCAATAAACGGAAAGTATGTAGCACATTTGGACATGCTGCAGATCATCCTTTGAACTTAATGGAAGAGCAATTAATTAATGCTGTCTCTCCATGCATGTTCCACGATACATACATGCTCATAATCCCATGCTCTTTCTCACATACCACTAACAGCCCACAAGTAATATGTATTGCATAAATTAGAGTATGCATACCTTGGCACCTGATTCCAACATCCTCAGAATGACTGCAGTTATGTACTCCATATCCTCTGTGATTGCAGTTGATCAGTTTAGATTCAGAGCCTGAGCACTCAACATGATCCAACCAGATTCTCTGGGAAGATGACCCACTAGGGACGGAAATGTGGTAACTGCTCACTCCACTGTACCCAAGTTGTCTACAAGCCACCAAAGCATCACTAGAGCCCCAGTTGTCATTACACACTGTTCCCCACTCTCCATTGATGTAGACTTCCAGTCGACCTTTGTTGGAGGAACTACTGCTAAGAAGCATGAGTGATCCTTGCTCTGAAGCTATAATATATATATTTTATGACATTGTAGAGCATTTACATATTATTATGTATGCTTAAATGTATAATTATATTATTTTTATATGCATCTTTTATTAGAATTAGTCTTAGTTGTTAATTGTTTGTATGCATTCTTGCATTTTTGGTATTATATATTATATTATATTATAAATATGTATATATTACGGGACATAACATTATATATTATATAGAACATGTTATAGTTATATCCTGCTATGAGCATGATATCCAGGTTATCACTCAAGACCGAGGCGAAGTCGAGGTCGCGGGCGATGACCTGGATATCATGCGAGTGATCCGAGATATTACTAACTTCTACTCCATGCAAATGATTTTCAATTAGTAGACTTGATTGGCAATAATTGATTTCATTAACACCGAATACCTGGTAGTACAGGGTAGTAATACAAAAAACCTGGTGGTTTTTACCCAGGTAATAACTATATACCATACATGCTGTTTTTCCTTTGATCTTTCACAAATCGGGATAGAAATATATTATATTTATAGTTGGCATAGATCAGTTAGCCAGTGTGAAGAACTATAATCATATAATATGCACACATGTGCATGCACACATGCATGCTTGCACACACACACACACACACACACACACACACACACACACACACACACACACACACACACACACACACACACACACACACACACACACACACACACACACACACACACACACACACACACACACACACACACTTACATATAAGATATGCAGGAATATATGCAAAACACATATTATGCACGTACAACCAAATCACCCAGATAAGTACATAATAAAGGCATAGAACTAGACAACTAGTGGATTGATCTTGACTTATATTCAATTACTCACTGCTGCACTCCACATACTGTCGATAGATAGTAGAACATGGTGCCATAGTAATACTACATTGATCTAGAGTGCTCCTAACACCTGAGCAATAGACAAAAGCTGTCGTTGTGGGTCTCCAATGCCGTGTAGTAGTTGACATCACATAGCTGTATCCTAGCTGTCGGCAGATTGTTGCAGCCTCTTCAGATCCAAACGAATACAGTAAAGTACTACACACACTGAGCCATCTTCCACTGTAGTACACTTCAACACGACCTTGCATTGACGTGTGTCCTCCAACCAAACGCACTGATACATCTACAATGGGAGTACCATTGGATAGCAGCAACAGTTGGTCATGAATATCAGTCATAAGTAATAAATGTAAAGTGTATGAATTAAGATATTTAAATATACTATGTCTGTTATTTCATCAGAATTACACACCTATGGAATGCCCTATGTCAATCTCCAATTACCACTACATGCTATCAAGACTCAACTAATCGACTTTTTTTATGAACCACATTATAACCATTTTCAATTCAGCCTCCCCATGTTCATTTCACTTTGTCTGTCCCTGTTGTAACTGTCACTTGTCTTGATTCGTGCATTCTTTAACTTTAATGTTAGTTTGTAATCCCTCTCACACTAATTAAAATCAGTCCCCGATTTAATTTAGTGACTTGCCTAATTTCTTTCAGTATTACAATGAGCACACAAGTTGAACATACATTTTCATTTCATGCGGCCAGTTTCCACGTTTCTCACACCTTGTCCTTATACTCACACTCATACACCATCTTCTTCTCCACCCATCAACCCGGCCCTCTGTTATGGCTACACCACCCCATGGTGTTGGACCATCAGTCACAGTTTTGTGACTGTAAATTAAAAATTATATAATCATAATAATAATAATAATAATAATAATAATAATAATAATAATAAAAATAACATAATAATATGCATAATGTCATCACCATCCTGCGCCACTCCTTCTCCATCCCAAAGCTTTTGCACATCCTCCGCACCTCACCTGCTTATTCTTCACCATTCCTGGAGTCCTGGGACCATCTACTGAAGTCCACTGTTTCTAGGATCACCAACATTGATTTCCACCATGGCAACTCGTGGCTTCAGGCAACGCTTCCCATTATAAATCGGGTGGCCTTGGGTTTCGAAGTGCCTCCATCCTTGCACCGTCTGCCTTCCTGGCATCTGCTGATGGAGCCTCTGACCTAATGTAGGAACTCCTTCCTATCCATCTGCTATCCCCCCCATACCTCTACAGAGACTAGGCCCTGGTTAGGTGGAGAAGTGCCTTGCCTGAGGACACACCTCTCCCCAATGCCACAAACCCACAAAAATCCTGGGACCGGCCATCCGTCCAGCACTAGTTTGACACCCTCTTGAGCCATTGTGTTGATGACATCTCTAGATCTCGGTTGCTTGGAGTAGCCTCACCTGAGTCTGGTGCATGGGTGAATGCTCTACCTGTCTCTTCCCTGGGCCTCCGCATGTCTAATGATACCGTCCGCATTGCCATTGGCCTCAGAGTAGGTGTGCCCTTGTGTCTGCCCAACACCTGTGCCTGTTGTGGAAAACCTGTAGACAATCTAGCTGGGTCTCCATGGTCTGAGCTGTCAGTCAAGCTAAGGGGGACTTCCCCGCCATCAGATGCTGAATAACATCATCCACCGGTCTTTGGCCTCTGCCAACATCAGCAATAGGCTTGAACCATCTGGACTTTACAGAGCGGATGGGAAACGTCCAGATGGAATCACTCACGTTCCATAATGTGGTAGGAAATTCCTTGTGTGGGATGCAACATGCGTGGACACATTCTGCAGCTCCTGCAGAAGTGCATCAGCTAAGGAAGCAGGATGAAGCTGCAGCCATTGCTGAGAGAGAGAAGGCAAGAAAGTACGAGCACCTTGACAGGTCGTACAGCTTCCAGCCAATTGCAGTGGAAACCTGTGGATCATTGGGCCCAGAGTCATTGTGCTTTCTGCGTGACCTCGGACAAAGGTTGAAATCATGATCAGTCACTGGAGAGAATCAGCTAATCCTTCAGCTATCTATTACAGCGGCTTTCAGTGGCCATACAAACAGGAAATGCCTCCTCGGTTATGAGCACCATGGATTTCCCATCGGAGCTGCCAGATTCTATTGATTAAGTAGGCCTTGAATGTAATCATTTTTTTCATTTTGTGTTGTCTGTAACACTAATCTGTGTTTAGTAATTTCTGTTTGTGTTTGTCATTAGTATATTATATTAATTATCTATGTATCTAGTGTTTAATTTTGTTGTACACACATAATAATAATAATACTGTAATAATAATAATAATAATCACAAACACAAAGATTACATGCATCACAGGATCCAAGAACAGAGGCAGCATTTTCACGCTGGATGGCGACGGCGATTCTCTGAACCAAAAATGCCCTGGACATGGGGTCTGAAGTGGTGGAAATGAGCAGCTGGCGAATGAAGGCTTTGGTCTCCCTTCTGAAAGATCCTAGGGTCTCAACTGCCACAGGTATGAAGATGTGGATTGATTCTAGATGGGAGTACTTGGCATGCTTCCTGTTTTCTGCATCATTGGGTACAGCTCCACCTTCCCTGACTGAAAGGGCTTGGTGAAATGGAGCTAGGGTATATGGACAAGTGGCTTCCCAAACAAGGATCCTGCCCTGCTTCCAAGGACAATGGTTGCCCCGTCTGGTCGTTCACCATCTGATCTGTACAGACCAGAGGGTTCTAGGTGAGAGGGGATCTTCAGGGAGGCAAGTGATCTCTTGATGATGTCATTGATTGCAGCATGTCAAGAAGGGCGTCCCTTGCTGAAGCGACAGCTCAGGCCATGAGTACCTAGTCTGCCGACCTCCTGGTTGAGTGCAGGGGTGTGGGTCACAAAAGGGGAGTCCTAGACGAAGGCCCAAGGCTATACGGATGACTTCATTGTCCATGCGCAAGCCTAAGGAGGTGACTGGGGGAGCATCCAGCCAGGCTCCAGATTCCTTGCAGGCTGCCGAGAGAAATCTGGCTCTAGATGATGCATCTGGGGCTGAATTCGGTAGAGATTCATAGGTAGCTCGTACCTTGGGCAAGTCCCAGGATTTCTTTAGTATAGCCGAGGAGCCGGTTGGACGAGGTTCTTCATGATCATTACCCCAGAGAGCAAGTGCAGATTCCATGAGGTCAGATGAAATTGGGGGGCAACCTGTTGCAGAATGCAGCAGGCAAGGTCTGAACATCCCACAATCGAGGCCAGCTAGAAAGGCAGAAGGTGCCAGCTGAGCTGCTCTGCGTGTGCCTGTACCCCCATTACTGGTTGGTAGGGTTGCTTGGAGCCATGTAGTGTCTTGCTCTAGGTGAACATTAGTAATGTCACTGAGTAGTCTTCTTAGAAGGTTGTCATAGACTAAGAGTTGTAGGAAGAGTAATCTTTGGGATTGCTAGGGAATGCTTAAGAAGGAAAAATCCTTCATGAGCGGGGAGATCACGCACTCTTTCACTCAAGAGTTCAAGGAGATTGGACTTCCCTTGGAGAGCCTTAGACAGCTTGCTGATGTCCCCAATGGGAGAGCCCAATATCTCTGCACCGTTGGAGTCTTCAGTGGAAAGGTCAGAGAATACATTCAAGATCCTCTCTTGGGACTACCTGTCTTTGCTGATTAGTTGTGTCTTGCTCCTACTGAGCTGAAGCCCCATGGCCCTTCCAATGTTCTCAATGGATTCCTGGTCTTGGATGATGTCAGAAGAAGTGCCTCCCAAGGTGCCATCGTTGAGGTAAAATGCCCTAAGTTCCGATTTGAGATATTTGAGCATTGGATGGATGGTCAAGCAAAAGAGCATGGGGCCAAGCGGATCTCCCTGTTGGACACCTTCTTGAGAGAGAATGGTGGTTTCTCCATGGAAAAGTGATGATGGCCTACCATATACTGCATGAACGAATGGATATTGCACAGTAACCACATCAGAGATGGCTTGGAGCATTTGGTCTCTCCTTAAGGAATTAAAGGCGTTCTGGAAATCCAACTTCAGAATACAGTGACTGCTCTCGGAATGATGTAAAAAGCTCCCAACTGAGTTTACAATTGCCTCGGCATCTCTTGGAATCCCATACCCAAGCTGGAGTGGTAGTAGGTAGGTACTCCCCATATCCAAGACACGAGAACTAAAGCACTTTGCTGCCAAACGACATAAGGTGTTGCCAACAGCGATTGGTCATATTCCACCATCCTTCTTTGTGAATGCTAAGTGAGAAGCACCAAAAAATATAGGGCAGACATCGGAGGGGATATTGCCCAATCCAATGGCATTAATAAAGTTAGTTAGAGAAGACAGAAGGTCTTTACCGCCCTTCTCTGCAGGTGGACCAATCAAGTCCTTTAGGTGTTTGGGACGCAATCTGTCAGGGCCTCCTGCCGAGCCACTTGGAAAGGACAGGACAGCCTTGGCTATCTCTTCCTGGGTGAATGGGGCGAAACTTGGATACTGCTCCCTTGGTTAAGGCAATTGGCAGTCAGAAGGTGGTGAAAGATGTTTCTCCTAAAGACCCAAGGTTGTTGATTCATTCATATAGGAGCAAAAGTGCTGTCAGAGCAGGCCAGCCGAACAGCACATCTAAAAGTCTCCATCTAATTTAGATGAGATTCTTGAGAGTAGGTAGTTGTGAGGGGAATTCATCAAAACCATACTTCAGGGCAAGCTTGGGCATGCATCCATACTTAAATCATAATAATATTATATGCATTGATGGATGCAATGTCATTATAATAAGGCGTAGATATCACCAACTATGCAGAAATGAGGCCAACATCTCATCGATTGTTTAACAAAGGAGAGATGCAGTCATTCAGCCATCCAGCCAGATCACTGGGGTTAAAGCAATGGTACTTGGCAATCAGTGCAAAGAATGGTACAATTGAGGTTGCCAAGACATCCCTATGTCTATTTCTACTAAGAACAATAAGTCTATCA
>CAUJGJ010000135.1:442500-450000 GCA_963170055.1 Halisarca cf. caerulea
ATAAAACATAATAATATTATAATGATCAAATGTTCACATTCATGTCACCTTCTAGCCAAGAAATTTTGCATGGCTACAGTAGAGAGATGACCATAAAAAATGTGTATCTTTCTGTAGAATGACTTGATTGTACAAATGATTTTAAGAGGTTCAGGTACAGGAATTTCCTTATTATCATAATTATTATTTAACAGAATTTTATAGTTGACATCCCGCTGTAGTTATAATGGTCTGAATAATAATTATTATTGTCTGAGTAAAATTTTACCAAATTCAATTCCTTTTTCATGTGTCACTACAAGACAGATCCCTTATAGCCACAGTCAGAAATACCTTGGCACCGGATACCAACATCCTCAGAATGACTGCAGTTATGTACTCCATATCCTCTGTGATTGCAGTTGATCAGTTTAGATTCATTGCCTGAGCACTCAACATGATCCAACCAGATTCTCTGGGAAGATGACCCACTAGGAATAGAAATGTGGTAACTGCTCACTCCACTGTACCCAAGTTGTCTACAAGCCACCAAAGCATCACTAGAGCCCCATTTGTCATTGCACACTGTTCCCCACTCTCCATTGATGTAGACTTCCAGTCGACCTTCGTTTAAAGTACTGCCGCCAACAGTTCTTAGTGATCCTTCTTCCATGGCTGAATCAGTAAATGAGAAAAACTCATGTAAGGTGCTAATGTGATCATCTAAACAATTTTAGTGAATGGGTTAAAATCTCAATAAAAAATGCAGTCAAATTCTTCACTCCTATATTATAATATTAGCTTATACATGCTACAATTCATACATGTATTTATGTAATGTATGTTTGTGTGTATATGGATGTTATCATTAAATTGTGTTCTATTATATTGACTAGATACTAATTGCACTGTGTGAACCATTTTACGCTCAGTATAATGTGTTACTAACATGCCAAAAGACCTTCGACAGGCACGCTACACTTTACCCCACTACCCCAGGAGACAGGCACATATATTAATCACTCCTTTACATACCACTCCATACACCATGTATGGAGTGGTATGTAAAAGTATAGAAAGTTATTGGACATGATAGTTGTATATTATTCTAGTTGTAGGACTATTTTTAAACACGTCTTGAATGATGCTCAAATAGATAATATAATAAATCATTCGTACAACGTTTCACTCATCACGGGCTTCGGTATCTTTAGGCACATACATGCTATACATGCAGAAACCAAAATAACTGGCTATGCCTAATTATTACCCATTGGCCTATAAATGACCAACAGGATAACCGATGGATGTATATTCATAGGTCCTTGATCAGGATGTCTCACACTGGGCGGATCCTCATCCAGGGTAACTCCTGCTCGTCCTGATATGAGTACATTTCTCGATTCTCCTCGAGCTGCCTTATTCCTTCCTCCCTTTCTACCATTGTGGATTCCTCCCAATAGAACCAAGGACAAAGGGGTTGTGTACAGAATACCATGTGTGGGAATGCAGTGAAGTGTATATTGGAGAGATGACCGGGATACCATTATATAAAGATGAGGATCGGCGAACACTGATGAGCAGTAAAAAAAGGACATGAAGAATGCAGTTTACTGAAAAATTCTTAACCATTGCATCAATTGGGAGGAATCCACCTTGGTAGAAAGGGAGGAAAGAATGAAGCAGAGAAGAATCAAGGAGAGTATTTATATCAGGATGAGCAGGAGTTACAACCTGGATGAGAGGTACCCCGTCAGCCCAATGTGGGACATTCTGATCAAGGACATAATATACATCCATTGGTTGTCCCGTTGGTCTCTTATAGGCCAATGGATAACTATTAGGCATAGTCAGTTATTTTGATTTAAGTATACAGTAGCATATATGCCTGAAGAAGCCTGTGATGGGTGAAATATTGCACAGATGATTATTTTGTGACAAGAAATATTTGGGTATATCGTTGAGAACGTGTTTAACAATAGTCCTACAACTAGAATAATAATAATTATACACCATGCATATTATACATATATAACTTTGTAAAGTGTCTCTATATATGTTACAGAAGTCCCATGATCTTATCCTACTAGGATAACTTTCCTGGACAGGGATACATACACGCACGCACACAAAATCAAAAGTAAGAATGAGCAAATTAATGAATGCACACATGCACATGCACATGCACACACACACACACACACACACACACACACACACACACACATATGTATATATACACACACATACACACATGTTCCCGCATGCGCACTTGTATGTACATACACACCTATGCACATATGCATGTGCTTAAACACACAAACAGGGGGACTATGTGCACAAACATTACATTATATAGCAAGTATATATCATATGTATTATTTGTGGTACTCACATGCAAGGAAATCACGACAGTGTACATATTGACGATAGCTACTGGAGCATGAAGAAGTACCAATGCTACACTGATTTAGACTGCCTTGACTGCCGGAACAATGAACGTATGCTGTGATAGACCCAGAACTGAACCCATAGTATGACGTTGTTCTTTTCACATAGCTGTATCCCAGTTGTCTGCAGATGGTAATGGCCTCTTCAGTTGCAAATGAAGACAAAGAACCACACACACTACGCCATTGTCCATTATAGTGTACTTCAACACGACCTTCACTTGCATAATATGTTCTTGTTCCAACCAAACGCACAGGTAGACCTTTAAATTTGTAATATTAAAACGAAAACACATAGCCAGCAATATTAGGTTACATCAGGCATGCATAATACATAAGCTACACATACACACTGACTCATGCACACATAACACTAATAAAATATGACATTGTGTACACACACTGTCTTAACTAAGCTGAGAGCTGTCATGCACAATATTAAATTAAATTTTATATAACACACCTTGGCACCTGATCCCAACATCCTCAGAATGACTACAGTTATGGTTTCCATATCCTCTGTGATTGCAATAGATCAGTTTAGATTCATTACCTGAGCACTCAACATGATCCAACCAGATTCTCTGGGAAGATGGCCCTCCAGGGACGGGAATGTGGTAACTGCTCACTCCAATGTACCCAAGTTGTCTACAACCCACCAAAGCATCACCAGAGCCCCAGTTGTCATTACACACTGTTCCCCACTCTCCATTGATGTAGACTTCCAGTCGACCTTGGTTTGATAAGCTACTGCCAACAAGCACCAGGGATCCTTGTTCATAAACTGTATGAATCAGCAAGATATAACTTAAAGTTTGTACATTACTAATTACCAAATGCCATTTCCTAATTCAACAGCAAGTTAACCATAAAACAAGAACAATTTTTGAATATACACATTCCGAAATATTGATATTATAATTCAGCTTTCTTGTACAAATGTTGTAAGTATATCCTGCTGTAACACACACTAGTATGTTCCCGACACAAATAACAGTATAATTATTCATAGAATGATTAATTGACAATCCAATGTATCAAGCACCATATTAAACATTGTGTATGATTATTATGTTATTGCAATTATTGTTAGCAAATACAGGAATGGTACTATAGGTTACTGTTCAGATAATTATATGCATCCTCCAAACTTTCCAGAAGCGAATATATGCAACAACTGGGCATGAATTAGTCTGGGAGGTACATGATTGTTGTAGCAAATTAGGGGAGACAGCATTAAACTGTTCTGGAATTCTTGGAAATAAATCTAAGATGAGGCCCATACAAATTTCAAACTTTTGCACATGCAGGTTAGCAGTGACTATAACTTCAATTTTACTCAGAAGTAATATGAATATGCATTATAACACACACACACATACACACACACACACACACACACGCACGCACGCACGCACACACACACACACATACACACACACACACACACTACACACACACACACACACACACACACACACACACACACACACACACACAAGCATACACATACATGCACACACACACACGCAAACACACACACAAAGACACACAAACACACACACACAACACACACACACACACCAGTACTTCAAGACTCACTGGTACACTGTACGTATGGATGATATAGGCTTGAGCATGAAGTGGTAGTGATGCTACACCGATTTAGATTACTCCAACTGTCAGAACAAAAGATGTATGCTGTGGTAATGGATGTGCGATAGTATCTTGAAGTTAGGTTTAGGAGTTTATATCCCAGTTGTCTGCACACTGTAGAAGCCTCTTCAGTTCCAAATGAAGATGAACTAGTATTACATACACTAAACCACTCTCCACTGTAGTACACTTCAACAAATCCTTCAGTTGATGTGCTACCGCCAGCCAAACGCAGGTCTATAACTACAACAAGAGGTTCAACAGAATAGCAGTGATATAGTGAATTGCATGTAAATTGAAGTATCAGTAATAGGTATGATTTCATCTGAGTGTCCCAATTTTCATCCTTCTAAAAGTACCCCCTGCTGGCAGCAGGCTTATACTCTTAAAAGAGATTACTAACCAGCCCCTCACACCAACTGGACAACACACACACACGCACACACACACACACACACACACACACACACACACACACACACACACACACACACGTACACACACAGTGTACACAATATCTACTATAGTCTTAAGACTTATAATTTAATCCTTACGTACTCACCTGAATTACTGCAATGAACATATTGCCTATAACTACTAGAGCATGAGGTGGCACCAATATCACATTGATTTAAACTGGCCTGACTATCAGAGCAAAAGATAGAGGCTGCAGTTATTCCAGAGAGGAATCCATAGTATGATGTACTCATTCGTACAGAGTTATAACCAAGGTGAGTGCAGATTGTGGTAGCCTCTTTAGGTCCAAATGAAGATAAATTACTACACACACTTCGCCACTGTCCACTGTAGTATACCTCAACATGGCCTTCATTTGAACTGTTCCCTCCAACCAAACGGACGCTAATGCCTGTAGCCAAATGTGCAAGTACATGAATATTAGAAAGTTTATATATATATTGTCACAATGCATGGTCCACAGTGAACATAATATTGTTTTCAAGTGTTTATGTATATAGTATCACTTTTAGCTGTGAATGAATGATGTACTTTATTATTTTTTCATTATGAATTCCGGAAGTTTAACACTCTATTCGTATACATATATATATATATATATATATATATATATATATATATATATATATATATATATAGATATATATATATATATATATATATATATATATATATATATATATAGATAGATAGATAGATAGATAGATAGATAGATAGATAGATAGATATAGATATAGATATATATATATAGATATAGATATAGATATATAGATATATAGATATATAGATATAGATATAGATATAGATATAGATATAGATATATATAAATATATAGATATAGATATAGATATATAGATATATAGATATATAGATATAGATATATAGATATATAGATATATAGATATACAGTGGGCCCCACTTAATCGCATAACAGTTAAAGGAATATTCTGGTTAATGGAATATAATCTCCAAGTACAGAATCATTTGTATACATGCACTGTAGTAAAAGAACTGCTTAAAGGAATACCACTTAAAGGAATATTCTGGATATAGGAATAAAAATTTCACATCACTTACATTCAAAGAGTATATAAACCATACTGCTTATAAGAATAGCATTGTAAATGCAGGTTTATCCGAGTCAATTATAGCTACCCTACAACAAAAAATCAATAACATTGCTTATTACTTCTTAAAATTCCCATTTTAAACAGGTTATCCAATTCACTGCAAATGCTTATGTTGCTCACACATACATACATACATACATTAAATATACATAAAGAAAGGCCCCACTATCGGCACAGCAGGAAAGTATGTTCTGGATAAAGGAATATTCTGGATAATGGAATAATTCTGCCTGGTCCAGAGGGTATGCGATTAACAGGGGCCCACTGTAGATATATATATATAATATATATATATATATATATATATATATATATATATATATATATATATATATATATATATATATATATATATATATATATATATATATATATATATATTTGTTTATTAGACAAAATCTTGTACAATATGATGTGGTACAGTACACAGTACACAAAAATCAGACAAGCCAACAAGTATACATGAGTCACATAGAACATGAACCTAGAACTGATACTGAGTTAAATTGTTGAATATATGTATTTGTACATATAAGAAACAAATGCAACAAATTTTCTTCAAAAGTGCAACGAAACCGAAAATTACAAAGCTGAAGGATAAAACCTCTCTGTAAACCTGATACTATTGCTGCAGAGATAAACCATTATGACATATTTACAAGTAATTCGGGACGAGAAGCGGCGGTCCCACGTTTTTTTACCCGAATTACTTGTATATGGCAATATTTCGTCTTTTTGTGATCCTTCAAAAGAGTAACTGTTGGTTAATGTATATACACACACCTATACATCTAATCCCAACATCCTCTGAATGACTACAGTTATGTACTCCGTATCCTCTGTGATTGCAGTTGATCAGTTTATATTCATTGCCTGAGCACCCAACATGATCCAACCAGATTCTCTGGGAAGATGGGCTGTTGGCCACAGAAATATCATAGCTGCTCACTCCACTGTACCCAAGTTGCCTACAAGCCACCAAAGCATCCCTAGAGCCCCAGTTGTCATTACACACTGTTCCCCACTCTCCATTGATGTAGACTTCCAGTTGACCTTCGTTTAATATGCTGCCACCAACAAGTCTCAATGATCCTTCTTTCATGGCTAAATAAGCAAAAGAGAATGTATAATGAGCTATAAAAATATTATATATTTAAACCTCATCTCCTATAGTTTGTTACCTTGAAGTAATTATGATACTATTATAATATAATAATCACAATAATAGCAAAATACATAGTAAATCCATGTAAATTAATACACACTCCATACTGTAAACTTTAAATACCCATCGTGTATTGCACTATATAATTATGAGTATTCTATAGATCTGGATCTATACATCATCATGATAATATATGCCTAATATTAAACTTTAATCATGATTGATATTGTATGGTAGGTGTACAACTATATTAGAAAGAACCATAATAGACAAAGTCCACTTTTTTACCCCAGTAAGGGCCGTGCACTAATCCCTTCGATCAAATACAGATCCCTGAATGGCAGACAGGCCTTGATCTATGAGGACATATCCTTGGCCACTGGGACGACACAAAGATTTTGCAATGGGCGTCCTAGATCTGGATCTAAAACATGTACAGTGTCACATTCATGCAATTGAGGACAGCTTAATAATGGGGATAGTCCCTTCTAGCCCTATTGTCTGAATTAGAGGGTTTCCACCAATTCAGGACATCTTTTTACGGAGGTTATCACATGGTTGGTATATCACCAAACCAAAAAATGGACTGAAGGGGGATTCTCAACTTGAGACTGTATTATATGGCTGATCGAACCAGTCTTCG
>CAUJGJ010000135.1:455000-477500 GCA_963170055.1 Halisarca cf. caerulea
ACAATTTCGTAGACCATGGTATATACCTAAAGTATGAAAAATTTTGCTAAAAACGCAAGAGTGGGCAGGAGGAAACACTTATCAGAACATGCAAATGGCTGCCCGAAGTCAATAGGATGTTTCAGTACCTGTAGTACTGTACCCTATCTATATTGTACTACAGTTCTAGAACAGAACACTTACAGTACATGCAGCAGGTAGGTGCATGGATAGCTCATTCAGCCAAGAGACTTTCCAGCACAAACTGACCATAGTTCGATCCACTTATATCTGTTGATTCGAGTTGAAGTGTAATCAGCTACAGCAAGCTACAAAGTCACATTATTTTGTCGTCTGCTTTTATTAGAAGACGCCAAGCAACTATACCGCATCAAATTCCATGGAAAGTGAAGACCATTGCAAGCCATTCAGTGCAATTTCAAGAGAGAAAAGTCTGCTGTATTTTGGTACATTCCTAAAGTCTCTATTGAAAACAACAGAACAGTTCATAGTCCCCATTGAAAGAGCCCAGAAGCATGGTAAAATATGGAGGGAACAGCCCTTACCTAGGATAGAGTTTGATGCTGTTTACACTGTAAACCCAAGAGATGCACTAAAGGTGTTCAGAGCAGAGGGATCGAACACTTCCTCATAGAATGAGCATGCATTCCAGGACTGCAGGACATTCGAACAGCATCCATTGGTCCAGAAGGGGAGCTGGGGGTTGCTGTCAGTACATGGCAACTGGGACAATTTCATGATTTTTTTCTCCAGGACTTCTCTATCTCTCCTCCTGTTTACATTAAAGTCAAACGCACACGTGCACTAGAGCTAAGCACTCAAACTATCCTTGCCTTATCGATTGTGTACTATCTGTCATGCTACTACACCCTTACCTTGCATGAGCATAGTACAATGACTAAACAAACAACAGCAACTTTATTTACACCAGTGACAGATGTCTATTTTGAGGTATCTTGCTCATAGGGCCTGCAAGAGACATGAGGACCCAACAGTTGAATATAGGCTCAATAGCAGAAGTTCTTGTTTTTTTGTCACTGGCTTGTCAGAATACCAAATACCATGTGCCTACATGTCTGCCCCTTCCATTCCGTTTGCTATTGTCCCTCCGACATTTGGAGCATGCATGGGATACGCGCAATGGTACATGCATGATACTGCCTACTATCATCCTATGGTGTTGTGTTATTTTGATTGGAAAAACCCTTTAAAAATTTCTGCCTGCGCCCCGGGCCTGGTAGCGGTATATATGTGTACTTCTTATAAGTGATGTATATCATTGTATACAATTTCATTATCACATGCATATAGATACCTTCGCTATCGGCCTTTTGCTGCTCTCAAGCATATTCTATGCCAATGGATATGTCGGAGGACCTGCCAGACGAGGATCCATGGGTGGTTTAATTTGTCGGATCCTTATGTTGTGGTCAAGGCCTATAGGTCTGATGAAACATCGTCAGTTAAAAAGTACTAAGCAAATTAGTGTAACTCTCAATCCAGAATTTAAGGAGGATCCGATTTTTTGGTGATGGAACCTGATCGCACTTCTACATGCAAACTTTGGATGTAGATGTGGGTCCGGACAAGAAGCTGACTGATAAAATCCGAGTGGATATTGCAGTGGGTGATGCCGGGATAACAGAGCACTGCCACAAGTGGACCACGAATCACGTATATCTACTACATATAAGTTGCTACTATAAGAGTCCTTCAATATAAGCATCATTTGCTTACAGCAATAGTAGAATATATTATGTAATTGTAAAGATAATTAGGAATTAGGAAACTAATTAGTTCATGTATCAGAATTAATTTACATTGTTTTATAATCTAAAAATTCCTAACAAATGTGATGAATGGCAGGAATCCTCCATGGTTTGCATGGTTGAAAGCCAAATTGCAATTGCAATACCACCGTGCAGTGCCAGTGATGAGGGATGTTGCTATGGGGAACTTGTATGGGTGCATGCAAGTACTTGAAACTGCACAGACAGTCCCAATTATAGTGCACTATTACTGTATATAGCCACACAACATCAGGACTTCATATAACACTATATTTGGGTACTGTAGGAGGTTATACACTCACCCTCATTGAAGAATCTTGCCCCACTCCCTCCTACAGTATAGTAACTGTTGAACTATATAATAATATTATGCTTCCACATAACTTTCATCCATGTTTGTATATTCTCATTGATCCCTTACATCATGCAATTTCAAAGTAAAGCCCTAACTTTATTATAATGACCATTCCCAAAACATATGTATGGGGTGTATGGTTGTGTGTACCCATCCATGAGCAAACTAGTAATAGTTCAAACCACTTTAATCACCAAGTGGAAGTGAGGTAAAATGAATGAGTGATAGCATAAACAGAACTCGGTCATCCACGCCTTATTGCAATTGGCCATAAAAGTCTACAGAGGCCTCATATGTGCATTTTTGCTCATAAATCACAGCTATAGGTCGAACTACTGCTACTGTACAGTAGGTAAACAATGGGTAATGTACTGTATAAGACTTGGTTTAGTGTGCGCTACAACTAAGTTGATGCATAATTATAAGTTCGATCGAAAATCAAGCTACTTGGTACATTCAACTTCATGCCATACTAGCAACTACTGTACTGCCGGAACTATACCCAGAAACCTGCATTGACTATAGATCAGAACATTCAAACTCACTGGGGTTGCTGCAAATTATAAAGTAGGATGTAGGTATAACATGCAACAACTGGCACATACACACTCACACACACACACACACACACACACACACACACACACACACACACACACACACACACACACACACACACACACACACAGTCATGCATATGTACTCAAACACAAGCACACACACACACACACACACACACACACACACACACACACACACACACACACACACACACACACACAGTCATGCATATGTACTCAAACACAAGCACACACACACACACACACACACACACACACACACACACACACACACACACACACACACACACACACACACACACACACACACACACACACACACACACAGTCATGCATATGTACTCAAACACAAGCACACACACACACACACACACACACACACACACACACACACACACACACACACACACACACACACACACACACACACACACACACACACACACACACACACACACACACACACACACACAGTCATGCATATGTACTCAAACACAAGCACACACACACACACACACACACACACACACACACACACACACACACACACACACACACACACACACAGTCACACATATGTACTCAAACACAAACACACACACACACACACACACACACACACACACACACACACACACACACACACACACACACACAAGCTTGTGTCGGCACGGCACTGTAACATGCACAACAAACATGTTTGACTCAACCAAGTACAGTGGAGTCTGGATGAGTCAAATCAGTAGGGACAGTAAAATTAGTTTTTAATTGAGTAGAGACAAACAACCCATTCGACTTATCCATGCAGAACTTCCAGTTACATTATTCTACTTAAGTGGACTCCACTGTAATACTGTGTTCACCATATACATCATGTTGTTTAATTATTACAGATTTGCATCTATATGTGTTATTCTCATATAGATTATATACTTAATGTACCTACTTTCCATGTTAATGTTATTTATTTTTTTTAAATTACTGTGTTGTTCCTCCTGTAATAGTTGGCTGCTGGCTCCAATACTACGTTTGATATCAAAATTTACGCCATGGCTGTGGGTGCTATTGGAGAATAGTAGGATTGGAGCTGTCTGTCATGTTCTTGAGATCATCACAGAGACCATTCATCTTCATCTTCCCATCACAACAAAAATCCTCAATAATTCTGTGAACATCTGTATTGGCCACTTGCATATTCTCATGTATTTTCTGTCTTTTGTGCTTAATTCCTCCTGTCATAAAGTGTCAATACATAAACACTCTCACACATGCACATGCATGCACACATGCACACACACACACACACACACACACACACACACACACACACACACACACACACACACACACACACACACACACACACACACACACACACACACACACACACACACACACACACACACACACAAACACAAACACAAACGCACACATCATTTTCAAATGGTTTTTATATCCCCTTGTAAGTATGTATATCAGTATGCTTCCTGGATTGTAAATGCTAGGTAGTTCAGCTAAATGTACTGGTTCAATGTATATAACCACTTCAATGTGTTTACACGTAACCAGTATACTATATAACCTACAGCATGTTACCGTATTACTCAACCCATTGCTCTTGTTATAGATACTGTCAAGTTTGAAATATGTATCTTATTGTGTGTGTGCAGGTGTGCCTGTGTGCGTGCATGTATGAAACGAATATATACTGCTCATGCAGCCAAATGTCTGACCCTAAATTCTTTGAATCAGACAAAGTTAACTGCCAATAATGGTTGGACATATTATAAATGCCAACAACTACTGTACTGTAGACTCTCGCTTATTCGACCACCATTATCAAACCTACTATCTACATCGGTACCCTATACAGAACAGTATGTACTGTGAGCTGGTGAGTGTAGACCAGTACTGCATGTGGGTTGGTGGGTGTAGATCAGTACTGTGGGTTAGTGGTGTAGATCAGTACTGTGGGTTGGTGAGTGTAGACCAGTATACTGTGGGTTGGTGGGTGTAGATCAGTACTGTGGGCTGGTGGTGTAGACCTGCAGTACTGTGGATTGGTCAGTGTAGATCAGTACTGTGGGTTGGTGATATGTAGACCAGTACTGTGGGTTGGTGGGTGTAGACCAGTACTGTGGGTTGGTGGGTGTAAACCAGTACTGTAAATTGGTGGGGTGTAGACCAGTACTGTGCACGCAGGTTGGTCGGTGTAGACCAGTACTGTGGGTTGGTGCTGTAGACCATTACTGTGGGTTGGTGCTGTGGACCAGTACTGTGGGTTGGTGCTGTAGACCAGTACTGTGGGTTGGTGGGTGTAGACCAGTACTGTGGGTTGGTGGGGTGTAGACCAGTACTGTGGGTTGGTGGTGTGGACCAGTACTGTGGGCTAGTGGTGTAGACCAGTACTGTGGGTTGGTGGGTGTAGATCAGTACTGTGGGTTGGTGGTGTGGACCAGTACTGTGGGCTAGTAGTGTAGACCAGTACGTGTACAGTGGGTTGGTGGATGTAGACTAGTACTGTGGGTTGGTGGGTGTAGACCAGAACTGTGGGTTGCATGGTGGGTGTATAGATCAGTACTGTGGGTTGGTGGGTGTAGACCAGAACTGTGGGTTGGTGCATGGGTGTAGATCAGTATACTGTGGGTTAGTGGTACGTAGATCAGTACTGTGGGTTGGTGGGTGTAGATCAGTATACTGTGGGTTGGTGGGTGTAAACCAGAACTGTGGGTTGATGGTTCAGACCTGCAGTACTGTGGGTTGTTGGTGTACACCAGTACTGTGCATTGGTGGATCCAGACCAGTTTGTGGGTTAATTGGTTGGTGTAGACCAGTACTGTGGGTTGGCGGGTGTGGACCAGCTAGTATTGTGGTTTGGTGCGTGTACGTAGACCAATTTAAGTGAAGCCACTTCTTCAAAGTCAATGTATACGCAGACAAAATTAGTCAAGGGTACACTTGAATGGCGGAGTACAAAGTGCATGTTCAGTCGGTAATAATCTAGGTGCTGGAGCATGATTAGTGGTTAGCTATTTCCTCTTTGGTATATAGCTATTCTTTATTGAATTGACCAGCTTAGAGGTTGTGTCTGGTTAGTACCAACTGAAGAACATCCCACTAGCACCTCTTCAAGTTGTTACACTTATCATGACATACGTCCACATGCACTGGCATAATGCATGTCTATATAACATAATAATAATATTATTATAATTATGTTGCTACATGGACAGCATGTGTAGTCCAGTGAACAAATATACAAACCTGATATAAACCTTTGACACATTGGCAATCACAATTGAGACTACATTCCTTTTATTTCTCCATCTAGTTCCACACATCATTTCAATTTTGTGTAGATAAAAAACAAGATCAATGGTAACCTCTTATTGACTGAAGACAGTGATTGCGTTTACACAACAACGTTTTCTATTGCAATGATATTTCTGTTACAAATGCATGCAGAATCGGGGACCGGTGTTTTCATAACGCTTACATGATAACATTTTATATGATTAGTGGGATGAAAATGGCTACTAACAGTGCTGCTGCAATAAAGAGAAACTAAGGAAAAGGCACATTCGTATGGAGAGATGATGAAGCCAAATACTACTTGGACATACAACTGACAAGCCAGTGCATGACCAAAAATCACAAAAACTTCTGCTATTGAGTCTATATTCACCTATGGGGTCCTTGTGTCTCTTGTAGGTCCTATCAATTTATATGATCATGAGCAAGATACCTCGAAATACACCGCTGTCACTCTGTATATAAAGCTTATATTGTTGTTCATTTTGCCTTTATACCCTCAAATCAGATCTGACTTGCAAACTCATTGCTCTACATTAACAATCAAGCTCATGGGAAGGTCATGCATGAAATTAATGGATCATGCATACATCACCAATGTATTCAAAGACAAAGTAGACACACAGTACACAGCCAAACCCAACCTCTTGAATGTGACCACATACAACAATGTACGTTATCACTACCATTCCATACGCGATGCCCACACAATCCCACCCATTTCTTTGATATCAATAAAACAATGGCAGCGCTAGCACCAGTATCTTATCAAATGAAATGGAGACTTCTCATCAGAGTACTGAATCAGCTAACACTCGTCTCAACTCTCCGTATGAGTATTCAACCAGTTCACAAAATGATCAATGACTATACCTACTAATGTTCCGACTCCTACAAATCAGTCCTTATCACCTTTTGAAAAAAGAACAGTTTGAGCTAGTGCACCTCAAGAATGCGAACATATGCACCACATGCATTGAGTACAAGTGTACACATGTCCATATTGTGGCAGTGTACCTGGCATATAATATTAGTTCATTACTGTAGTATACTGTATACATAAATACTATGGTGGAACCCTTATATGTCACTTTAATATGATAATTATTGAACAGCTTCAGCCCCTGAAATAAAGACAACTGATGCACACATATTCCCATCACACAGCGAATATCCTCAATAATTCTGTGTACATCTGTATTGTGTGCTTGCATATTCTCATGCATTCTCTGTATTATGTGTTTCCTCCTGCCGCAAAGTGTAAGTACATAAACACTCTTACACATGTACATGCACACACACACTCACACACAAACACACACACACACACACACACACACACACACACACACACACACACACACACACACACACACACACACACATGCACACATACATGTACACACATGTAACTCCATGAATGGTCCCCTCCATAACTTGCCTCCCCTGATCATGATGTTTTCAATACTAAACCATAACCCAATCTTATCACCATGCCCCAACGGTCTCGTTTGTATTAGATATGAGCACTCACACAGGACCAATTTTAGAGAGGTGTACAGGATTTGGCATTACACACACATACATACACACAGACAAACAAACACAAACATGTGTGTGTAAACAAATACACAAATGTGTGCTCTCAACTACGGTAATCATTTGCATACTCTTGTGTACTATGTAGTACAATCCTTAACTCATCTAACTTATTCTGACACAGTCAGCATATGAGAAGAGGCTGCCTATCCATCCCCAGGGCAAGCACTCACAAGATGTCAAACTCCCCAGTGCAAGGTCTGCAAGGAGGGAGAGGATTGGTATAGGCCTTTAACGAAAGATTAATACTTTAAGATTTCATCGTTAATAGTATGCTTATTTGTACCATCAACTTCACCATCTGTTTAAAGGAAATTGAATGTGGGTTGGTGGATGTAGACCAGTACTGTCAGTTGGTAGGTGTAGTCCGGTACTGTGGGTTGGTTGCAGTGTAAACCAGTACTGTGGGCTGGTGGATGTAGACCAGTACTGTGGGCTGGTGGATGTAGACCAGTACTGTGGGCTGGTGGATGTAGACCAGTACTGTGGATTGGGTGTGCATGGACCAGTATTATGATTTGGTTGGTGTACGTAGACCAGTTTAAGCTATGCAAGAACTGAAACCACTTCTTCAAAGTCAATGTATGTAGACCAAAGATCAAGGGTACACTTGAATGACAGAATACGAAGTGCATGTACGTATATACTGTTCAGTTGGTATTATTATACTAATCTTTAGGTGTTGGAGCATGATTTGCAGTTAGCTATTTTGCAGTCATTCTTTATTGAATCACCAGCTTAGAGGTTGTGTCTGGTTAGTACCAACTGAAAAACATCCTCCTAACACCTCTTCAAATGGTTTAGCTTATCATGGTCCATGCACTGGCATGTATGTCTATGTTGCTAGAAATCTGTTAAGGACGTGGTTGATTTCAGACCCATTTCCATTCTTCCTGTTGTGTCCAAGGTTTTTGAGCGCTTGATACATCGCCAAGTGTTGAGTTTCTTTGAAGAAGGTTGTTTATTGCATGAGGTCCAGTCTGGATTTAGGGCATTTCATAGTACACTACACGTCCTCCTCAGAACTGTGGATGACTGCATGGAGATGTTCCATTGACAACCATGAGGTAGTTGGCTCCGTACTTCTTGATCTTAGCAGAGCATTTGATTCTGTTAATCATAGATTGTTGCTTCAGAAGTTATCTTTGTATGGTTTTCGTGGGGGATCCCTAGAGTGGTTCGCAAGCTATCTCAATGGTAGGCAGCAGTGTGTGGCTTATGGGGAGGAACTGTCGGAAAGAGTGATTGTGAAAATGGGTGTTCCCCAAGGGTCCATCCTGGGACCTCTCTTGTTTACTATTTTTTGTTAATGATCTGCCTTCAGTTTTGACCCATACCAAGGTTATGCTATATGCAGATGACACAGCAGTGTACTTTGCTGATCGAAGAGTCCAGAGGGTTGAAGAGGTTCTCTCAGATGAGTTAAACAAAATAGCCTTGTGGATACATGAAAATGGTCTAAAGATGAACCTTGATATAACACAATTCATGTGTCTGTCAAGAAGGTGCAGGGAGAGGGAAGCAGATTCTGTAAAAGTCTCAGTGAATTAATGGAAAGGTTCTGGAGAGAAGTAATGATGTTAAGTACTTGGGAGTGACTGTAGATAGACAATTAAGATGGAGCAAGCATATTTCAAACATACATCAGAAGTGTTCATCTGCCCTGGCACTTCTAGGTAAAGTGGCTAGAGTGCTCTCTGCTGAAAAAGCGGCTGTATCTGAGTCTTGTTCAACCACATTTGGACTATTGTGCTATCATCTGGGCCGAATGTAATCAGAAGGATGCCGTAAAGCTTGACCGGGTACAGAAGAGGGGTATGAGATGGATCTTAGGTGAGGCTTGGGATTGTCCATCTGCTACCATGAGGGCTAGATTGATATGGATGACACCCACTAACCGTAGGAGGCAATTGAGAATCAAGTGCCTGAGAAAGTGTATTGAGGGAAGATTCCTGCAATACCTTAAATGTTTGCTGAAGACAGGTTAGCAGCTTGGGAGACATACTACCCGGAGACATGAAGACCTATGCCTACCTAATCCGAGGTCAAACTGGCTACTTAATTCATTTGCCTATAGAGCAGGGCATGATTGGAACTGCCTTCCACTCGAAATCAGACATGCAACTAATTATTCCGATTTTAAAGGGCCAGTAGCGTCAATTTTTTTATTCCCTCATATGAGACCTTCACCACATCTAAGATACATGGTACCATTCATATGTGCTCTGAGACTGCTAGGGGGGAGTTATGTGGGGGAAAGGTGTTCAAAACGTCACTATTCGTCATACGCGCCGTATTCGCGCCACGAAATGGTGACGTCACAGAGTAAGGACTCGAGAAAATGTATGGTACGTACATTTTTCCTTCGACGGATCATGATCGAATGCTTTCCCAATATACCCAGCGAAGATGAATCTCACAGCGGCAGCGAAGAATCTAGCTTGTTGGGAGATTTTGACGATGATCTGGATTCAAACGAAGAGTTAGTCCACGGAATCGAGCCGTTGTGATAAAATTTAGCTTACTATATTATCTTGTATGTGTATAGTGCTGCTTTATGATTCATGTCTGTTGTGTGACTTTCTGTCTTAATTGTTTTTGTGTCTTTTGTGTTGTTTTATGATTTAGTGTATATAATTATACCTAGCCTCTGTGTATGCTTAGCTTAAGTTGTCCTTGAATAGTTTTCCACTGCAGTTGAGAAGGAACACAATCAAATCTTGTAAGATGAAGAAACTAGAATCTATTCAGTTACCTGACTAAAATCAATTGATGTACCCATCTAGAAACAAATGCTCGAACAAAAAGAGCGCTGAAGTCGACGATCATCGAAGTACAGGCTTTGTGTACGTACGCGTACGTCTAGTCTTGCGTAGCCATTTCACTAGTCCGAAAATGGCTGATCCGGCGAATGTATGGAATTTGCCTATTAATTTTTTTCTCGCTTTAGAAGTGTACGTGTTGCTTGACCCATGATGCCAACCGACCTCAGTAATTCTCCCAGTGACATCTGATTCGAGATTGATGGCGAATTTTCAGCCATAATTGCACCTATCCACTTCCAATTGGCTTCAGACGATTTGCAGCCGGCAGAAGCAGCCTCGATCTTCTCCTCCTTACTAAATGATCATCTTGAAAGATATGACGTACTACCACGCAAGAACCCCAGTGCTGTTCAAGTGAGTGTGATTCATAGAACGAGAAAAATTGAAAGAATAGTGAACCACCTTAAGTTTGTGAAAAACAATCTTAGAAAACAGCATAAGGAGAATCCTCAAGCATTTCTAGATGCCTGTAGACTCTACAATAAGTGTCTTAAAGGTAAAAAGAAATTAGGCCATGATCGTGATGTCCGTAGCCAAGAGAAAGCTTTTAGATCCAACCCATGGCACTTTTCTAAGAAACTGTGCAAAGATAAGTCAAACCAAATACAGCCCAAATTTGAAGCTAATGAAGCCCTGTCTCACTTTCAAACCACCTTTGCTGAAGACAGCTCTTACGCTCACCTCCCCACCTGGGTTGAAGAAGTTATGCCATCTCCACCATTGGATGAAATGTCTCCGTTTGACATGTCTGCCATCACTCCAGCTATTATCAAAAGAATTTTGAAGAAAGATCATCAAATTCCTCCCCCTGTGAAGATCGCATATCTTATCACCACCTGAAGAAGATGCCATCCACTCACCACTTCTTGGCTACTCTTTTCACCAAAATCCTGCTCAAGGATCAAACAGCTCCTAAAGAATGGTGTGCAAAACTTATCCTTATTCACAAGACAGGCGACGAATCATTACCTGAGAACTTTAGACCCATCGCCCTTACATCAGTTGTCGGAAAGCTATTTAACAAGATTTTGGCTATACGTCTAGAAGACTTCTTACCACAAAACGGCCTCCTTAATACCAGCCTCCAGAAAGTATTTTTGACAGACACCAATGGCACCATGGAACACATTTTTGCAATGACAGCTATTATCCAAAATGCCTATGCACATGGATCACCACTCAGCGTCACCTTTCTCGACCTCAAAAATGCCTTCGGTTCAATATCCCACTTGCTGATCCGAGATATGTTGGCTCATATTAGACTCCCTCCAGAGATCTGCTCCTTCATCAACAGCACATACTCTCAACTCACAGGGTATGTGGTCACCAAACAATGGGCCACCCCAAATTTCACAATCGCCAAAGGAGTTTTTCAATGAGACACCCTCTCGCCACTCACTTTTCTAATTGCATTTAACCCAATACTAGCAGCAGCTCAATGTTTATCCACCCTGGGATTCCATATTAGAGTCCCACTGGCACCACCGGCAGACCTTCCACCAGTGAATTCTTACATCTATGCTCACTGGGATGGAGTTGACTCACCAGAGCCAACTGGGTGGTACTTAGCAAAAGTTTTATCACTTTCTCCAGACAGTACCGCATCACTCTACTATCGCAAGAGCAGAGCTAGTGAGACTATTAGTCTAAAAGAGATCCGCTGGTTTCCAACTCAGGGAAATGGAAAATGGTTTGTACATCCAGAGGAAATGACATCTACCCAGCTATCTGCACCTCACAAAGTGAAAGGATTTGCAGACGACTCAACCATCATCTCCACATCCGCTGAAAACCACCAAGAAGCTTTGAACGTTGTTACCAAATGTTGTGATGATCTAGCCTTAACCTTGAAACCCTCCAAGTGTGTATCCTTGGTATACAATGGCAAGAAAGTTACCAAGACAACTGCCTTCAAAGTGGGCGAAGGGACAACCAGAAACAATGCCACCGGTCCAACCAAGTTTCTTGGTCAGATTATTGGCGACTCACCATCATGTACAACAATTTAAAGCAGCAAGAAACCATCTCCTTGGTGAATTCACTAGGCAATTGAATAACCTTGACCAGTCCCCCATCCGAAGAGAATTCAAACTCTGGATCTACAAAAGGTATATGGTCCCTAGTTTCCACTTTCACTTGGCTGTCAACAACATCACTGAATCCACCTGCAACAAGATGCAAGCCACCACAATGAAAAAGATCAAGCAGTGGTTGGACCTAACAAGCAGTACCACAACGACTATCATCCATCACCCAAATGGGATTGACATCCCATCGATCTTGGAGCTCCGCACAAAGGCCAAGCTTGTATTTCTCTCCACCATCAATACATCCCAAGATCCTATGATCACAGAGCTAGGATCATTGCTCACAAACAAGTCCTTTCTTAGTAGCCAAGGTATCCCAGATGCTTCCACGCTTTTACAGAAAGGCAGAAACTCCATAACATCAATTGGCAAAAGACAGCTATCCAATCACGGCAAAAAAGTTTTCAGGCAACACGGACTGGAAACCTGGGACAGCAAGCTAGAGCAGCTTACTGTACAGTGGAAATTCCTTGACATCACAGAACTAGAAGCTCGCAATGGAGTTTGGAACCGAATCCAAGCAGGCCTTCCAGCAGGCCAGCTCTCCTTTCTATTGCGGGCTGGCTCTGACACTCTGCCAACACCACTAAATCTCAAGAGATGGCGTATGCGAATTGATTCGAGATGTGCTCTCTGCAGTCACCACCTCCCCACCACTCACCACATCCTGTCGGCCTGTCCAATCGCATTGGAACAGGGTAGGTACACCTGGAGGCACGACAGCACTCTGAATCTCCTAGTGAAAGGCCTCAGAACAGCACTACCCGAAGCTCGAATCCTTGCTGACCTCCCCGGACTCAGGGTAGAGGAAAACCCTCCCTCCACCATTCCAAGCGAGTTGCTTGTTGTACGTCCAGACATTGTCGTAATCGCTAACCAGAAAGTTACCCTAGTTGAACTCACCATCCCATTCAACTCGCCAGAAAGCCTCATAAATGCCAAACAACGTAAGGAAGATAAGCCAAACTACCAACTAGCCTTAAGTGATCTGGATTCTCGGGGATTCAAATCAAGCCTCATCACTGTTGAAATTGGATCCTTAGGTCACTGGCTACCTGGAACTAGGACATCCTTACGGCAGCTCCTACATGACATGTCGAAGTCAGCCGTGACATGCCTCCTAGATCAGGCAGCAAAGGCAGCCATAGCTGGGTCCCAAGTCATCTTCAACGCCAGACAGTTTGAAACCTGGAATGCATCTCAGCCACTACTTCAGTATACGTAACTCAACACATGTAGTCGTATATTTGGCTGTACACATCATATATATAGTTTAGTCTACTTGTCTAAGTTCATTATGTATGCACGTAACATATCTACTTCAGCCCTTGCCATGCCCAGCCTCTACACAGCTCTGTTTGTTCTGGAACCATGTGTCTAGGGTCCATACTGTAATCATGTAACTTTAATTATACTTTCTAATTTCTTGACTTGTACAACTTCAATCAATAATGATTTGGTTTCCCCCCATCTTAAAATGTACTGGTATTGCGTAGCCATACATTTTCGTCTAAAATTTCGAAGTTCTTCAGAGAAATTGGCCTGCGAAGGCTTTTAACCACTTCATCTTATAGCTAGTGTGTCAAAAGGCACCAGTATTACTTCAGAATACTTTTATCTGTACTGTGTCGTTAGTTTTCGGATGAAAACAAAATTTGCGCTAATGTATGGCGGCCATATTTTTTCGGTGTCAATTCTACATATTATGGAGTACTACCGTACTCCATAATAGGGTATAGGATATAGGGTATAGGGTATTCTTATTTAACCTGGGGAACCTTTAGCCAGAGGCTACTGTAAGTGGCACCCAGAAAAGAAAAGGGACAAAAGGCAAAAACAAAAACAACAAAGGGGGTGACTGTACAAAGATTCAACATAAAGAGTTTGAGGTTTGCATTATGATGAAATGATAATAGAATGAATAGATGAGCAAAAATTATAAATTTAGTCATTAGTGAATGGAATAAATTCAATCTGTAATGAGATAAGATTATTGGTGCATGAGTATGAGAATAGTGTCTGATTGATGACATGTACAAAATCATATTGTCAATGAGTTATTCATTTAAAAAGTGATTTTCACATAGTTTAGTGAATACCCGAAAGTCCGCACAGCATCGGATGTTATTTGGTAGTGATCGCCATAATGATGCGCCAACAAAACTAAATGCCTTCTGGCCAAGGGAAGTACGAAAACGTGGAAGGTTTAATTGTGAAGTAGAAGATGCTCGAGTATTATAATGAGAGGCTGGTGTGGAAAAAAGGTTGTTGAGATAAGTAGGTGATTGTAGAGATAAGCACTTATAAACAGTTTGGGCCAAATGTACTTTTTGTCTAGCACTAAGAGTTGAAACACCTAATTCTTTACGAGCAGAAGAGGCAGAATAATCTCTACGTTTGTGAAGGACGGTTCTACAAGCGAAGTTTAAAAGCGTTTCTAACCGATGACTATCTTGTTTGGTGCAAACAGACCACACACTATCACAGTAGTCAAATAGAGGAAGAATGTACGATTTGAGATAGAGAAGAAGAAGAGGTCGGGGGAGAAACCAAGAGAGGCGACGTAGAAGGCTAAGACTACGAGTGACCTTGTTACAAACAAAATCTATGTGATCACCCCAAGATAATGTGTCATTAACTATTATTCCTAGAAATTTGAACTTTTGAACCTGTTCTATGTCAACATTATCTACGCTGAGGGCTAATCTGTCACTAACTTTTTTTCTAGCGGAGTGGATCAGCATGGTCTTGGTCTTAGAGATGTTTAGTTTAAGGCCATTTTTTTGTAACCATACATTTGCTAGATTAAGAGTGAGTTGGAGGGATGAGTTTAGTTCCTGAAGATCATTGCTAATTAGGAAAATGGTTGTGTCATCAGCAAAAAGTACTGTGGAGTTAGAAGGGAGGACAGAGGGTAGGTCATTTATAAAAGCAGAAAAAAGGGTTGGGCCTAGAGTGGAGCCTTGCGGAACCCCATTAGTAGGAAAACAAAGAGAGGAATACGTATTTTCAATGCGCGTTTGATGACAACGGTTAGAGAGATAAGACTTAAACCAGGCAATTGTGGAAGGAGACAGACCTAGGTGAGAAAGTTTCAAGAGAAGCAGGTTATGATTAACAGTGTCAAAAGCCTTGGAAATATCTAAAAACACTACTACATATTTCTTGTCATCAAGTGCTTTATACCATTGGTCAAGGCAATAAAGAAGGAGTGATTGCGTAGAGTGGTTTTGACGAAAGCCAGATTGAAATGGGAACAAGAGATCGTTTTGGTTTAAATGCGAAGAAAGTTGTTGCTGGACATGTCTTTCGAGAATTTTACTGGCGACAGGGAGAAGAGAGATAGGACGATAGTTTGAAGGAGTGGTTCGAACACCAGATTTATGTAAAGGAAAGACAGAAGCACATTTCCAAGCTGTTGGGAAGGTTGAAGAAGTAATGGAAGAATTTATAATCGAGCAAAGAGGATCACAGATGACAGAGCGAGCATCAATAAGGGCAGAAGAAGGAATTTTATCAATACCGGTAGCACACTTACGTTTAAGAGTCGCAAGACTTTCCTTTACCAAATCTGGTGTGGTTGTAGAGAGACTGAGGATTTGAGAGGTGAACGGCTCTGAAGGGGGAAGAGAATCAAAACCGGGAGCAAAATTGGAAGAGCTAACAGAAGCAAAGTGATTGTTAAGTGAATTTGCTATCGTTAAAGGATCAGTGTTAAAGGATGACCATGTACCAGAAGGAGAAGATGAGGATGTGGCAAGCTTAAGAGTATTCCAAATTGCTGAAGGTTGTGCATTTCTTTTGAAAAGTTTATGAAAGTAATCATATTTTGCTTTACGCTGAAGCCAGACTACATGGTTACGTTGTGCCCTAAAAATACTTTTGGAAGCAGGGGATGGGTTTCGGTGGTGGAAACGAAAAAGCCTATCACGTCTATCCATTTCATCTCGAATAGATTTAGTAATCCATGGTGTCGGGTTCTTTTTTACTCTTACTGTTTTAAGAGGCGCGTGCATGTGAAGAACTTCAGAGAATAGCTTATTAAACGTGTCTACCTTTTCATCAGGGTCATCAAAAAGGTCCATCACATGCCATGGTACTACTTTCAGATCATGTAAAAACTCTTGTTGTGAAAACGTTTTGAAGGAACGGCGAGTAATCAAGGTCGGAGGAGGTTTAGGAACTAAAAGTTTAAGTTGAAGGAGGATAGGTAGGTGGTCAGAGAAGGAGGACTGAAGAACTAGGGATTTCGCAATCTGAAGGTCTGATGATGAGATAAAAAGGTCTAAAATGGCATTAGAAGCGTCAGAAAAGTGTGTTGGCTCAGAAATTGATTGATGGAGAAGGCGGGAAGTTAAAAAATTCTGAAATTTTTTGGCAAATGGTTTGTTGGTATTGGACAAATCGATATTAAAGTCTCCACACACAATTAGATTTTTCTTAGAAAGAAGCATAGATTCAATGTTATCGCAAATACTATCAACGGATTGAGAACTAGCACTAGGAGGTCGATAGAAGCAGCCTAGAGCAAAAGATGAGCGTGGAGAAGTTACAGAAACCCACAAGAATTCAGCAGCAGAAGTAGTAGGACCACTAGAAATCATAGAACAACGTAGGTAATCAGCACAGTAGATTGCTACACCACCCCCACAACGATTACGATCTGAACGAAACAAAACAAAGCCAGGAAGGGATATTTCTTTATCATCTATGGAAGAGTCTAACCAGGTTTCAGACAGTGCAAGAACATCAGGTCGATGCAAAGAAACAAGCGTAGCAACATCGTCAAAGTGGCGTGGCAGACTTCGGGTGTTCACGTGAACTATGGTGAGTTGAGTCTTCTTCATCTTCTTCACGGCAAGCTCCCCTGGTCCAGGGTTCCTCTCTACATCTCCAGAACGAAGCAGTAGGATATTTCGTCCATGCGGTGGCTTGCGAAGGAACGACATCATCCAGATCATCCACATCCACATCGTCTCTTGCCCTCCATAATAGGAGGGCAAGAGACATTATTATTCAAATCGAGGAATATAATGTGCTACAAAAGAAAAGCCTCGGACACAGGGTTAACCCCACAATGTAGTGCAAGGCTTGGTATGAGCCAAAGAGCACTACAGGGCCCTGGCAAGGCCAGAAGGAAACGGTGTCATCATTACAAAACTGGTGAAACAAAGGGGTGAACAGCAGTTGCAAAATTCGCGTAAGGGTTCTCCGCTGCTGTCACCGTCTTCAACGCTTCTGAAAACTCATTACGCCGCTCCTTCCATTGGATTTCACTCTTCTTATTCATAGGTTGTGGCAACTCCTTTTCCTCACAATTCTTTTCTGCATCTTCACAGGTGCCACGTGGTGGTAGCCATTTTGTTCCAATCAGTAATATGCTGTCCAGCAACAAATGATAGACATGCATGCCAGTGGACCATGATAAGCGTAACCACTTGAGAAGGTGCTAGGAGGATGTTTTTCAGTTGGTACTAACCAGACACAATCTCTAAGTGGTGAAAAAGCATAACTGCCAAACAGCTAACCACAATTAGATCATGCTACAGCTGCAGCACCTAAAGATCATTACCAACTAAACAGTACATGCATGCACTTTGTACTCTGCCATTGAACTGTTTACTCAACCTTGGTAGCTAAGTTGGGATTTGAAAATTACATATAATTGCAAATATATATATATGCATAGTTAATGACGAAGTATTCATAATACCTGTGTGCTTTCGCAGCAGCAGCTATTTTTGTTTGACCGTGCATAGTTGAGCCACATGTTAAGCAGCTGTATGCTGTTAGAGCAAAGCTGTATGCTGTCAGCACAATTGGGACATGACTTTCTTTCCTATCTCTGCTCCTATTTACATTAAGCCAAACACGCACTAGGGCTAACACACAAACTACCCTTGACTCATCGATTGTGTACTGTCTGTCATGCTAGTACACCCTATAACCTTGCATGACTTGCACAATGTTAGCTCCAGCTGACCTTGCCATTGCCTTGACATCTTTTATGCCGTCCCAGCCCACAGTAAGTATGCGACTCGAACCTGCTATATAGCTAATAATTGCAGCGCCATGTTGGTGGTATTGCAATGCATTTTCACCTGTCAGTCAAAGCGATGTATAGCCATTTTATTTCATAGTACAGGTATATAGTGTCATACTTAGTCTCGTACCCAGTATATTCTCGCATAATGGCCCAAATAAAGATTGCGGGCAGAAGTGGCCAGGGCTGGGTAAGAGGCTATGTCATGCCATAAATTATTAGTAGTTATGCAATCACACATGGTATGAAAATGACTGCAGAAAGAAGTGGACGTGATCGTAATGGATGGCTGCAGCTTAAACTCAATTGTGTAGCTATGTAAGCTTCACTTTAATCTCTTTTTCTTCATGATTGTGGAATCTTTATTGATTTTCTCTATTATTTTTTTCCTAGAAAGGTTTGCAAAGTGGTCCAGCTATGGCCTAAGCAGCCGGATTGGTTCCAGAGACCCTGCATAATTAGGATAAGGCCATTATGGCACCAACACAACACCTCATGATCACATGGCACATTCCCTGCTTGCCTATACATTAGCCAACACCCTATAGGTCTTCTCGACATCCACTGCATGTTCATCCATCAAATCTCCACATGATGCACTGCATATTGTAACACTTGTTAGGTCAATCCAGCACCTTTGCTGCAGGCACCTTTTCAGGACAGCTCACTATACTTCAAAGTATATTCAATTCATTATATGCGTATATATATGCTCTAACATTTCAGCTAACATATGGAAGCTCTACCACATGTATGCATGAGTCAAAAATGATTCATTATACATGTTTTAAGACTTATTGTAATAGTTCTGTGTAACACTTATTTCACATATCTGGTTATTTCACGTAATTATTATCTGAGCATAAGCTGGTCCCATCAAGTGCAGATAAGTGAGCAACTACTCTATAATATATTCTCATCATTTTGTCTTGCAGGCATGTAAACCAACCCTAGCTGGTGTACCTCTGCATGGTAATATGAGCAACTATAGATTTAAAATTAACTCCAGATCGATCTAGACTATATCTATATGTTAAGTTGCTAAACATAACATTTATCTCAACCATACTACACCCACATTTCCCATCCTTTATAGTTTCTCCAAGGCCATGCATATTATGTGCACAATGTTATGAGCTCGATTGTGAGGTTCTGCACATTATGCACATCTAGTTATAATTACCGAGCGGTTTTGCGAGGTTAATTGATTGAGTTATATGTATATGTATACAATGGAACTTGGTTGCCCACTCATTATTGGCCATAACAATCTACAAAAGCCCTGAAAGTGTGTCTTTAGTCACAAATCACAGGTCGAAATAGTAGGTAAGGCTGCGTTTACACGACAACGATTTCGCTCGTATCCGCAATAATATCCGTGCTAATTGTTGCGGTTAGGCCTTTCGTTTACACGACAACAGTGAAACCGTTTCCTGTATCCGCAAATATTCGTATCCGCCAAAGAAAGCGGAAAAATTCGTATCCGGGAATATTTCGTCGTCGTGTAAACAGCTGTTCCGTTGTTTGTCTACGGTGGAAGAAGATGGATCGCCGTATCATCGCAGCCTTTTTGGCTCTCTTGTCGACTTTGATTGGCATCTATTCACTTGCCTACAAATCTATAGTGTTCCAGAGTGCCTACTTTCTGTGGAAAAGGCAAAGACTAGCACACCTCGCCCTCTTTTCGACCCGTAGAAGGCGCCAGATACGCGAAAGACGGTTGTGGATCAGGCCAGGAAGGACCCAGGGATGGTGGGAGAACTTTCTAAAGGACAATTAAAGTACTACCCGTGGAATGGAAGGAGAATTTTAGGATGCAAAAGCATAATTTCCTAAAGCTCTGTGTAGAACTGGAACCCCATATACAGAAACAAGAAACCAACATGTGCAAGCCGATCAGCGTACAGTGCCAAATTGCTGCTACTTTATACTATCTCTCGGATGAAGGGAGGCTCAGGAAGACAGCCAATGCATTTGGCATTTCTCGTTCAGCTGTGTCCCTGATTGTGTGATCCGAAGAGTATCAAAGGCTATTGCGCTACACCTTGGTCCAAAGTATATTCAGCTTCCTCTAACGGAAGAGGCAGTTAAGGAGAAAGTTGGTAAATTCTACACAACATTTTCAGTGCCTCAGTGCTTGGGTGCTATAGACTGCACCCACATTGAAATAAAGCAGCCTTCATCAAACTATACTGACTATATTAACCGAAAAGGACGCTACTCCCTCAATGTACAGGCATGTTGTGACCATGATTTCTGTTTCATGGATGTGGTTGTGAAATGGCCTGGGAGCGTTCATGATGCCCGGATATTTGCCAACTCACGACTCAACCACTGTCTTAGAGATGGTAAGATTCCTCCATGCCCAAGAATAATTGTTGAAGATAGTGATGCAATTCCAGTGTTTTTAATTGGAGATCCTGCTTACCCATTGATGCCGTACCTTATGAAAGAGTATGTTAGTGGAGGTGCCACAAGACAGGAACAATACTTTGGACTGAAAATGTGCAGCGCAAGAAATGTAATCGAATGTTCATTTGGACGATTAAAGGCTCGATTTGGTGCATTGAAAAGGGCAATGGATATAAACATTGATGATTTACCACATGTCATATACGCATGTTTCGTATTGCACAATTTTTGCGAAATGAATGGAGAGAGTGTCTCAGAAGGCTCAGTACAAACAGCCATGTCATATGACAGGGAATTCCAGCCTGCAATAACTTCAAGCAGATATGTTGCTTCTGCAGGAAGTAACGCAGAAGGTAAAGGGAAAGCAGTTCGACGAATACTGACTTCATACTTTGACCCGTAGATTTATTAATATATATTATTTAATATAACAGTATTTAATAATGAAGTAAAAGGAATGATATCTAAACATATATTATATTAATAATAATGATGCAGATTGTTAGAAGTCATACAGATGATGGTAGTGACCCGGTGGATTATTATCCTGATCAGGATCAGATGGTGTGCTAGGTCTTGTAACAGGGGACCTAAGCGGCTGCCAATTACTGTCTGTACTTGGTGTGCTGGGCCTTGAACTCCTGGACCCATACTGAAAAGAATCATGCGGGCTCAGTGGATGCACAATGGGCCCAGGGGGAGTTGGGTATGGCTGGTGGAGATGTGATCTGTAGCCAGGGTTGGGTGGCTGTTGGACTTGTGGCCTTTCCAGCAAATCCTTTAGGATGGAAAATCCACTAATGATGGCTCCAGAGAGCTTGTCCATTGTACCGGACAATTTGGACATATTTTCATGAAATGATTTGTCCATGCAGTCCATTTGGTGCATCATCTTCTTTTTCAATTCTAGTTCTTCTGCAGCGGTGTCAGATGGAAGTCTCTTCCTTAAATTCTTCTGCTTGTAATTCATTAATTTATCATCTAATAGCTTCCTTGTTTTTCCCCTTTCTTTCTCCCTGTCAGATGTTGATGTACTAGTGGCAGGTTCATCTTCATTCGGAGTTGAATCAGATTGCAATACCTTGACGTTACTTGTTTTTCCCCTTTCTTTCTCCTTGTCAGATGTTGATGTGCTAGTGGCGGGTTCGTCTTCATTTGGAGCTGATCGCAATAACTTCCGTGTTTTGCCCCTACCTTTTTCCCTGTCAGATGTTGATGTTGTACCATTTGAAGGTTCGTCTTCATTTGGAGCTGATTCCAAATCACCACTCTCATGAGTGGTATTCTGTGATTCGGGAATCACTGCTCCAACCTGGTTTGTGGTCTGAATTGACTGTGCAGTATTTCCATCATCATTATTGGTACCAACTGCAGATTCATCATCATTCTGTGGACCCATAACAAGATCAGTGGTCTCAATGCCACATGTAATTTGCTCTGTGGCCGGTGACCCTCCCCAGATTTCTTGGCATAAATCGAAGTACAGCATCACTACT
>CAUJGJ010000135.1:482500-497500 GCA_963170055.1 Halisarca cf. caerulea
AGCTTATGTATTATGCCTTATTTAACCTAAATATTGCTGGCTATGTGTTTCCGTTTTAATATTACAAATTTAAAGGTCTACCTGTGCGTTTGGTTGGAACAAGAACATATTATGCAAGTGAAGGTCGTGTTGAAATACACTATAATGGACAATGGCGTAGTGTGTGTGGTTCTTCATCTTCATTTGCAACTGAAGAGGCCATTACCATCTGCAGACAACTGGGATACAGCTATGTGAAAAGAACAACGTCATACTATGGGTTCAGTTCTGGGTCTATCACAGCTTACGTTCATTGTTCCGGCAGTCAAGGCAGTCTAAATCAGTGTAGCATTGGTACTTCTTCATGCTCCAGTAGCTATCGTCAATATGTACACTGTCGTGATTTCCTTGCATGTGAGTACCACATCAGAGGGGGAGTCGGGTCTAAAAAGATGGTCCGGCCATATGATGTGCATTTTTGGGAGCATAGCGAGAAGATATGTTTATAGTCTCAAAATATATAAACAAAAATCACAGTGGAACCCAAAACTAGTGAAAATAAGAATAAAAAGTGAGAATATAACAATAGTAAAGTACTGTAACTGTAAACAATAAGAAAACTTAGAGGCTTAAAGTACTTTAACAGTAAACAATAAGAAAACTTAGAGGCCATTGCCACTGTTTCAGCGTAATAAATTTATAAGTCGCACGCACACTTCCTAAAACGTGATAATGACGTGTTGTGACGTTGTCATAAAATGGCAGATTCAGACCGGTATAAAGAAAGGCTATCATTTAGCTAAGGATTAGAACGAATTTAAGAAAAAAATATCAGGTCTTTGTGAAAAAGTGGTCCGGCCATAGCCGGACTGGCCGGAGCGGCACCGCCGCCCCTGCACATATAATACATATGATATATACTTGCTATATAATGTAATGTTTGTGCACATAGTCCCCCTGTTAGTGTGTTTAAGCACATGCATATGTGCATAGGTGTATATGTACATATACACATGTGCGCATGAGGGCACATGTGTGTATGTGTGTGTATATATACATGTGTGTGTGTGTGTGTGTGTGTGTGTGTGTGTGTGTGTGTGTGTGTGTGTGTGTGTGTGTGTGTGTGTGCATGTGCATGTACGATGCATGCATTAATTTGCTCATTCTTACTTTTGATTTTGTGTGCGTGCGTGTATGTATCCCTGTCTAGGAATGTTATCCAGGTAGGATAAGATCACGGGACTTCTGTAACTTATATAGAGACACTTTACGAAGTTATATATGTATAATATGCATGGTGTATAATTATTATTATTCTAGTTGTAGGACTATTGTTAAACACGTTCTCAACGATACCCAAATATTTCTTGTCACAAAATAATCATCAGTGCAATATTTCACCCATCACAGGCTTCTTCAGGCATATATGCTACTGTATACTTAAATCAAAATAACTGACTATGCCTAATAGTTATCCATTGGCCTATAAGAGACCAACGGGACAACCAATGGATGCATATATATGCATATCATGTCCTTTTTGTACTGCTCATCAGTGTTCCCCGATCCTCATCTTTATATAATGGTGTTCCTGTCGTCTCTCCAATATACACTTCACTGCATTCCCCGCACATAGTATTCTGTACACAACCCCTTTGTCTTTGGTCTTCGAACTGTGCTCCTCAAAGTGTTCTGCTGGCGGAAAACGGACTGTAGTCCATACTTCCTGCAAATCTTACCTATTATACTCCTTGGCTGCTCTGCTCGTCTATACTGTCTGTCATGCTGTTCTGCTTCATCTGTTGTGGGCCTCTTCCTTGATGCTATGTTGATTAGTCTTTTTGAGTATCCATTCTTCATGAACACTTCCTTGATGTGTTGGACCTCCTTCCTTATGTTCTCCTTATCACATATCCTTTCTGTTAGAGTTTTCAGGCATTTGATGACTCCTAGTTGGTGCTTGGGTGGTGGTTGGATGTCAAGTGGATGTAATGATCTTGAAGAATGCTATTGCAGTTCACTCAGAAATTCTTAATCATTGGTTCTGTTGGGAGGAATCCACAATGGTATATAAATGGAGGAGGGAATGAGGCAGCTCGAGGAGAATCAAGAAATGTACTCATATCAGGACGAGCAGGAATTACCCTGGATGAGGATCAGCCCAGTGTGGAACATCCTGATCAAGGACCTATGAATATACATCCATCGGTTATCCTGTTGGTCATTTATAGGCCAATGGGTAATAATTAGGCATAGCCAGTTATTTTGGTTTCTGTATAGCATGCATGTGCCTAAAGATCAAAGCCCATGATGGGTGAAACGTTGCACGAATGATTTATTTTATTATTTATTTGAGTATCGTTCAAGACGAGTTTAACAATAGTCCTACAACTAGAATAATATACAACTATCATGTCCAATAACTTCTATGCATATATACATGGTGTATGGAGTGGTATGTAAAGGAGTGATTAATATATATATATATATATATGTCTGTCTCCTGGGGTAGTGCTGGCCTTTAGTGGGGTAAAGTGTAGCATACCTGTCGAAGGTTTTTTGGCATGTTAGTAACACATCACACCGAGTGTAAAATGGTTAAAGCAGTGCAATTAGTATCTAGTCAATATAGTAGAACACAATTTAATGATACATACATATACACACAAACATACATTACATAAATACATGCATGAATTGTAGCATGCATAAGCTAATATTATAATATAGGAGTGAAGAATTTGACTACATTTTTTATTGAGATTTTGAACCATTCACTAAAAATGTTCAGATGATCACATTAGCACCTTACATGAGTTTTTTCTCATTTACTGATTCAGCCATGGAAGAAGGATCACTAAGAACTGTTGGCGGCAGTACTTTAAACGAAGGTCGACTGGAAGTCTACATCAATGGAGAGTGGGGAACAGTGTGTAATGACAACTGGGGCTCTAGTGATGCTTTGGTGGCTTGTAGACAACTTGGGTACAGTGGAATGAGCAGTTACCACATTTCTATTCCTAGTGGGCCATCTTCCCAGAGAATCTGGTTGGATCATGTTGAGTGCTCAGGCACTGAATCTAAACTGATCAATTGCAATCACAGAGGATATGGAGTACATAACTGCAGTCATTCTGAGGATGTTGGTATCCGGTGCCAAGGTATTTATGACTGTGGCTATAAGGGATCTGTCTTGTAGTGACACATGAAAAAGGAATTGAATTTGGTAAAATTTTACTCAGACAATAATAATTATTATTCAGACCATTATAACTACTGCGGGATGTCAGCTATAAAATTCTGTTAAATAATAATTATGATAATAAGGACATTCCTTACCTGAACCTCTTTAAGTCATTTGTACAATAAAGTCATTCTACAGAAAGATACACATTTTTTTATGGTAATCTCTCTACTGTAGCCATGCAAAATTTCTTGGCTAGAAGGTGACATGAATGTGAACATTTGATCATTATAATATTATTATGTTTTATCCCATATGACTCCAGGTATACAAGTGCGATTGATTGGAGGAAGCACATCAAGTGAAGGTCATGTTGAAGTGTATTACAGTGAACAGTGGCTTAGTGTGTGTGGTACATCCTTCTCTTATCAATCTGAAGAGGCTGCAACAATCTGCAGTCATCTTGGGTTCAATTCAGTGATAAGAAGTAAAACATATTATAGATCCAGCTCAGGATCTACTACAGCTGATATCTCTTGCTCAGGCAGCCAGCCTAGCCTGAATCTATGTAGCATCAGAAATGTTTTGTGTTCAAGTAGCCTTCGACATTATGTGGAGTGCAGTAATTCCAGTGAGTATACAACCAGCGAAAGTTGTATGCAGCCAGTACGTTGTGTATCCCCTATTTGTAAGTGTACTATATGCATATAGTGTGTGTATGTGTGTCAGTGTTGTGGTAATGGTAATTAGTAATTGTAATCAATTGTAATTAGATATACATTTGCCTGTGATGGTAATGTAATTGTTATGGAGCTGTTTCAGTCTCAGAGTAGTTGTAATGGTAGTTGGTATTCTTTTGCTATTTGCATCATTGCACAATTACCATACAACTACTGTGATGGATATTGTGTATATCTGCGGATATATTTTGCCCCCTAAGAAGGTAGATTTTTGCTAGTTTGAGGCTATTTCTGTGCTGCAGTTAAACCGGGTGGCTGGTTGAAATGGGAAAATAACATCAATCACACGATTTAGATCACCGCATATATGAAATCTCTGTAGAGTTTAATAACTTTTGCAAGCATCCAAGAATAAACCTGTAATTAGTAATTGTAATTGCAATTGTAGAAATGTAGTTGCAATGGTACTTGATTACTTAAGTGGAGATCTGCAGTGGTAATGGTAATCGTAATGCTTTGATACTGAGATAATTGCAATGGTAGTTGAATGTGATACCCCTGTAATGGCCACAACACTGGTGTGTGTGTGTGTGTGTGTGTGTGTGTGTGTGTGTGTGTACTTGTGTGTGTATGTGTGTATGTGTGTGTGTGTGTGTGTGTGTGTGTGTGTGTGTGTGTGTGGACTACATTAGTTGCCTTTGTATGCCTTTTTTGCTTTCTGAGACAGCTGAATGGTTAACCCACTGTGCCATGTTTTTGTCAATCATGTAGGCATGCAGTGCATACTTTTGATCTGTCTCCTTTATCATGTATGTATAACCCTGACTGCCTTTTTGTGTGTGTTTGAATAATGATAATTGAGGTGAAACACAAAAAATAGCATGTGTGTGTGTGTGTGTACATATTATTATTATCTTCTAATCTGATGCACTGTAACATCAAAGGTTCTGGCAATTAAGTTTGTATACTTAAAACAGTAGCAGTGTGATCTGTATTGTTCTATGCTATGGTAGTGCTGGGAAGATCCTTGTGGTTTGGTCTGTTAATTGACAAAAGGATATTAGTCAATTAACCAAAATTGGCCACCACTTTCAATGCAGGTGAAATGCAAGGGAGGCGCTAAACTCTCTTTGGCATCAGTTTAGAAGCCAGTTATAACCCGCCCCCTCGTTGTATGGCATAAATAAACACTCTGCCCAGATCACAGCACTACTTTGATGGTATAAAGTACCTGCTGTCATACTCTATCTATATTCTACAAAGGAGGGAAGTTGGTTGGTATCAGAAAATATAGACCCTCACCCAGGTGCTTTAGAAAACATAGACCCTCACCCGGGTGCTTTATACATCAGTAAATATGTCAATCGTCGTCTATAGAGAGAGCAAGAGAGATTTTCTGATACTAACCACCTACCCATACTCTATATTACTTTATTATTATTAACATTATTCAATGATTAGTTACAAATCGAAAGATACTGATCACAGACACAATGTCAAAAAAATACTAAACACAGGCTCAAAACACGTTAACAATACTAGACAACAAATAAGCACAAACTGAACACAAACAAACAAAAATAATACTAATCACAAACACAAAAATCACATGGCAGCACAGAATCCAAGAACAGAGGCAGCATTTCCACACTGGACGGCGACGGCAAATGCAAATTAATGCATTGATTGTTGGCCTTCTCTAGCAGCTCCAGCCAGATGTCAGAATCCCAGTGACACAGACGGCCATGGCGCACCTCCTCAAGTCACACCAGACAGCGATCCTCTAGATCCTATAGATATCGACCCTCCTTCAACGTCACTGCCACCGTCGCCCATTTCTGAGTCCGTTATGGCAGGATTTTGCTCACAAAAACCCATTCTCAAGAGGATTCCTAGGGCCTGTAGATACCTTGCGACCTGTAGGCTTTCCTCAGTGCTGGACAGGATCACTTCACAGAACGATTACCAAGGATGGAACGACTTAGATACCAGGATTCGTTCATTGCCACCTTCTTACACCCGCGGTCCACCTGGTTTATTCCTTTTGATCGTTATTTACTTTTCAATCGAATTTAAAAATGAATACTTTATACACAGATCGATTCTGAACTATTATATCAGAGAAGTATACACATGTCAGTACATTATTATAAAGCAATGTATGGAGTATAGTGTAATGTACAAATTTAATGTTAATACAAACAATGAGTGCCAAACCACTTAATAGACTTATTGTTCTTAGTAGAAATAGACAAAGGGATGTCTTGGCAACCTCTATCGTACCATTCTTTGCACTGATTGCTTTAACTCCAGTTATCTGGCTTGATGGCTGAATGGCTGCATCTCTCCTTTGTTAAAACAATCGATGAGATGTTGGCCTCATTTCTGCATAGTTGGTGATATCTACGCCTTATTATAATGACATTGCATCCATCAGTGCATATAATATTATTATGATTCAAGTATGAATGTATGCCCATGCTTGCCCTGAAGTACGGTTTTGACGAATTCCCCTCACAACTACCTACTCTCGAGAATCTCATCTAAATTAGATGGAGACTTTAGATGTGCTGTTCGGCTGGCCTGCTCTGACAACACTTGTGCTCCTATATGAATGAATCAACAACCTTGGGTCTTTAAGAGAAACATCCTTCACCACCTTCTGACTGCCAATTGCCTCAACCAAGGGAGCATAATCCAAGTTTTGCCCCAATCACCCAGGAAAAGATAGCCAAGGCTGTCCTGTCCTTTCCAAGTGGCTCGGCAGGAGGCCCTGACGGACTGCATCCCCAACACCTAAAGGACTTGATTGGTCCATCTGCAGAGAAGGGCAGTAAGGACCCTCTGTCTTCTGTAACTAACATTATTAATGTCATTGGATTGGGCAATATCCCCTCCGATGTCTGCCCCATATTTTTTGGTGCTTCCCTCGTAGCATTAACCAAGAAGGATGGTGGAATATGACCAATTGCTGTTGGCAACACCTTACATCGTTTGGTAGCTAAGTGCTTTAATTCTCGTGTCTTGGATACGGGGAGTACCTACCTACTACCACTCCAGCTTGGGTATGGGATTCCAAGAGGTGCCGAGGCAATTGTACACTCAGTTAGGAGCTTTTTACATCATCCCAAAAGAGCAGTCACTATATTCTGAAGCTGGATTTCCAGAAAGCCTTTAATTCCTTAAGGAGAGACCAAATGCTCCAAGCCTTTTCTGATGTGGTTCCCGAGCAATATCCATTCGTTCATGCAGCATATGGTGGCCATCATCACTTTTCCATGGAGAAACCACCATTCTCTCTCAAGAAGGTGTCCAACAGGGAGATCCGCTTGGCCCCATGCTCTTTTGCTTGACCATCCATCCAATGCTCAAATATCTCAAATCGGAACTTAGGGCATTTTACCTCAACGATGGCACCTTGGGAGGCACTTCTTCCGACATCATCCAAGACCTGGAATCCATTGAGAACATTGGAAGGGCCATGGGGCTCCAGCTCAATAGGAGCAAGACACAACTAATCAGCAAAGATGGGCAGTCCCAAGAGAGAATCTTGGATGTATTCTCTGACCTTTCCACTGAAGACTCCAACGGTGCACAGATATTGGGCTCTCCCATTGGGGACATCAGCAAGGTGTCTAAGGCTCTCCAAGGGAAGTCCAATCTCCTTGCAATTGAACTCTTGAGTGAAAGAGTGCATGATCTCCCCGCACATGAAGGATTTTTCCTTTTTAAGCATTCCCTAGCAATCCCAAAGATTCTTTTCCTACTCTGGACAGCTCCCTGCTACCTATCCTCACAACTCTTAGTCTATGACAACCTTCTAAGAAGACTACTCAGTGACATTACTAATGTTCACCTAGAGCAAGACACTACATGGCTCCAAGCAGCCCTACCAACCAGTAATGGGGGTACAGGCACATGCAAAGCAGCTCAGCTGGCACCTTCTGCCTTTCTAGCTGGCCTCGGCTGTGGGATGTTCAGACCTTGCCTGCTGCATTCTGCCAACAGGTTGCCCCCCAATTTCATCTGACCTCATGGAATCTGGACTTGCTCTCTGGGGTAACGATCACGAAGAACCTCGTCCAACCGGCTCCTCGGCTACACTAAAGAAATCCTGGTATTTGCCCAAGGTACGAGCTACCTATGAATCTCTACTGAATTCAGCCCCAGATGCATCATCTAGAGCCAGATTGCTCTCGGTAGCCTGCAAGGAATCTGGATCCTGGCTGGATGCTCCCCCAGTCACCTCCTTAGGCTTGTGCATGGACAATGAAGTCATCCGTATAGTCTTGGGCCTTCGTCTAGGACTCCCCCTTTGTGACCCACACCCCTATACTCAATGCAACCAGGAGGTCGGCAGACTAGGTACTCATGGCCTGAGCTGTCGCTTCAGCAAGGTACGCCACTCTCGACATGCTGCAGTCAATGACATCATCAAGAGATGACTTGCCTCCCTGAAGATCCCCTCTCACCTAGAACCCTCTGGTCTGTACAGATCAGATGGTAAACGACCAGACGGGGCAACCATTGTCCTTGGAAGCAGGGCAGGATCCTTGTTTGGGAAGCCACTTGTCCATATACCTTAGCTCCATTTCACCTAACTCTTGTCTGACCCTATAGATTCATAGTATGCTCGTTTAAACCCACACATGCATCCCCCACACATGCACACACAAAGGTAAACACATAATATTCTACAAATCAAGGATGCATACAGCTGGGGGTGCATTGAAGGGAATTTAGCTTCCTAAAATCTTGGGGGGGTGGTACTTACTATGGGATCTGTTCCCATAGATAAATTGCTTGTTATGGCTTATAAAAATATACTATTCGAGACCATTTTAGACTACTTAAGCAGGTTAGTGAGTACATCATTGCAGTTATACATGCATACTATGCGGGTAAATGGTCTGGGTCGACCTGCTGCTGACCCCAAAGAAATCCTGGCATCTTTGGCAGTAGTTCAGCATTAGTATATATGAGTTGAAGATTTTAATGAATCTTAACATTGTAGACTGTGTTGATCATGGTAGGAATGCTTGTATAATATGCCAAACAGTAACAATTCAAGGGGGTTAAGGGATTGGTGACAGTGGTTTCTCCAGGAAATTTTCAAAATTATACATAGCATAAAAAGCTTGTTTTCATTCATTTCCCCATAAATCCTTCCTTTCGGGAACCTCCAGTGTATATGATTTGCTGCATGGCCAACGCGTGGGATGGTGACATTAAGGCTCAATATCTGAAACTATCAACCCTTCAATTTAGAAGGTGAAGCCTTGGCCATAGATTCTAGGCTATAACGCTCGCGAACGCATAGCATCATATGTACCTAGGGCGTTGTACCGTGGTAAGCGACCATAGCCTATCATCTATGCCTTGGCTGTGTGGATGGAGAAAATCAGCAGAAGTCCTGCAGAGACTCAAAGGCATAGCCTGCACTGTGGGCTGTGATATTAAAAGACAATTGTGTGTGTGTGTGTGTGCGTGTGTGTGTGTGTGTGTGTGTGTGTTCATGTGCATGTGTATTTATACTCACTATTATAATATGGTTCTCTTACTGTAGATTCATCAAGTCAGTACAGAACTGCATGAAGATGTTTGTCTTGTGGGAGGCAGGACACAATACAGAGGTAATGTGAAGTTGTATGACTGTGCTATATGATTGTAGCACATAATTATTTTGTGGGGGTATTGGAACTAGTAGTGGTACTTCATATTATAATAGTGTACAGGCAGTTGGGGTATGGACTGGTTAGCAGACTACATGACAGCTGTGCACAAACACATCAACGTACAACTGTATAGTACTGGAGTGTCAGTTCACTGTACATGTTAAGGGGAAGAAAACAGCTTGCAGGAATGTAGACTTTTATTCTCAAAATTGTGCTTGCATGCTACCTTCAGCCTACTGTATAATCCAGCAACCCCAGTGAGTTTGAATGTGCTAATCTATGTTCAGTGCAGGTTTCTGAGTATAGTTCAGCACAGTAGTGCTAGCATGGCATGAATTTCTACCAAGTAGCTTCAAGTTGATTTTCGATCGAATTTATGCATCAACTTAGTTGTATGTAGCGCAAACTTAACCAATTCTTATACAGTACATTATCCATTGTTTACCTACTGTACAGTAGCATTAGCTTGACCTATAGCTGTGATTTATGACCAAAGACCCACTTTTGGGACCTTTGTAGACATTTAGGGCCAATAATGTCTGGGCAACCTAGTTCTATACGCTAACGACTCATTCATGTAAACTTGCTTTTGCTCAGTAATTAAAGTGCTTTGAATTACTATTAGTTGGTTCATGGATGGGTATACACAACCCTACACCCCATGCATATGTTTCGGGAATGGTCATATTAAAATTATATGTAGGCCTTTACTTTGAAATTGCATAATGAGGAGGATTGATAAGAATAATAATACTATATAACGAGGATGAAAATTATGTGGAAGCATAATATTCTTATATAGTTTAACTATACTGTAGGAGGGAGAGGGGCAAGATTCTATCATGCAATGAGGATGAGCGTATAACCTCCTACAGTACCCAAATATAATATTATGAAGTCCTGATGTTGTGTGGCTATATACAGTAATAGTGCACTATAATTGGGACTGTCTGTGTAGTTTCAAGTACTTGCATGCACCCATACAAGTTCCCCATAGCAACATCCCTCATCACTGTCACTGCAAGGTGGTCATGCAATTGCAGTTTGGCTTTCAACCAAACCATGGAGAATTCATGCCATTCACCACTTTTATGAGGAATTTTTAGATTATAATTGCTTATTAGAATCTTTACCTTATATAATATATACTGTTATTGCTGTAAGCATAAAGTATATGCTGCTATTGCTATAAGCATAAAATATATGCTGCTATTACTATAAGCATAATGTTTGTATTGAAAATTATAGTACTCTTAAGCTTACTGTAGCTGCTTATATGTAGTAGGCATATGTGACTCGTGGTCCACTTGTAGCAGTGCTCTGTGTTTTCCTGGAGTCACTTGCAACAATATCCACTCGGGTCTTATCAGTCAGAGTAGCGTCCTCACCTGTATCAAGGTCGTAAGCTTGTATGTAGAAGTGCGACCAGGATGCTTCCTCAAATGCCAGTTCCTCGTTAAATACTGGATTGAGGTTTCCATGAACACGTACCACCATACATATAGGCAGTGACCACAACATAAGGATCTGACAAATTCCACCACCCATCCTCGTCTGGCAGGTCCGAAGCACTTTTTATGGTCACTTTAAGTGCTCCTTGGACATATCCGTTGGCATAGAGTATGCTTGAAAACAGCAAAAGACCGATAGCAAAGGTATCTATATGCATGTGATAGTGAAATATTATATCACTTAAGAAGCACACAATCATATATACCACTACAGATGATTACGAAGTTGTACTAGACGGACAAAGAATCGAAGAGACTCACAGTGCTTAGTAACCATAGCCAATACGTTATGACCAGACTTATAATGAGCTTTTTCCTGTGATTCAGAAACTTCTTTTGAGTCTTCTGCACTTTTGTTTGTTATTAGAAGTGCCCTACTGGCTTTTATAAAGGGTTTCAATGTGCCCTGTTGTCATGCATTATTGACTAGGATATCTACAGCCTGGCACAGGTTGTACGTCTGGACACACAGAAGGGAGAGACAACACACACAATACACTACATTACTATTACCTATTACTGGACAGTTGTGAACAAAGTTCAGAACTTTGCTAAATTGGAATCGGAATGGATGTGGTAGGTAGCAGTCTTAGCTGTACTATGTGGTTGAAAATGGAGGGCAACATGGCTAATATTCTGACTTCCCGAATACAACCCCACTCTACTTGACAAAGTAATTCTGACCTAATTTTTTGGCAATCACTAAGCCAAGCACTGCACGCACGGGTAACCCTGTGTCCGAGGCCTTTCTTGATTCGAATAAATATAATGGTCAACAATAAATGCTGGGAGTGTGAGCGGACTGTATAAATTTCTATCAAGTAGCTTGATTTTAGTTTTGCTTTATACATCAACTTGTATATAGTGCACATTTACAAAGTAAGTCTTCCTCTGTGCATTATCTGTTACTTACCTACTATTTCGACCTGTGATTTGTGACTAAAGACACACTTTCAGGGCTTTTGTAGATTGTTATGGCCAATAATGAGTGGGCAACCAAGTTCCATTGTTTACATATAACTCAATCAATTAACCTCCGAGTCGTAAAACTGCTCGGTATAGTCTGAAGTTAATTGCAGAGGTACACCAGCTAGGGTTGGTTAACATACCTGCAGTAGAGAGGTATGCACAGAGACAAAATGTTGAGAATATATTATAGAGTAGTTGCTCACTTATCTGCACTTGATGGGACCAGCTTATGTTCAGATAATAATTACATGAAATAAACAGATATGTGAAATATGTGTTACACAGAACTATTATAATAAGTCTAGAACAGGTACATGTAATTTGTGACTCATGCATGTGGTATATAGAGCTTCCAAATTAGCTGAAATGTTAGAGCATATACAGTCGAACTTGGTTAGAAAGTCACTGTTTACAACATCAACTTCTTTACAACACACATGGCAGGAACGGATTCAATGGTCTCTGTACTAAATGTCCTGGTTACAACAGCAACTTTCCAGGATGACCATGCACTAGAAGGAGACGAGGATGTAGCAAGCTTAAGAGTATTCCAAATTGCTGAAGGTTGTACATTTTTTGGAATTCAAAAGTCCATGAAAGTAATCATATTTTGCTTTTGAAGTTACAGAAACCCACAGAAACTCAGCACCAGAAGTAGTAGGACCATTAGATGATCAGGGAACAACGTAGGTGGTCAGCACAGTAAATAGCTACACCACCCCCACAACGATTACGATCTGAACGAAACAAAACTAAGCCAGGAAGGGATATCTCTTTATCATCAATAGAAGAAACTAACCAGGTTTTAGACGGGTATAGGGCTAGACAGAGTTTAGTTGGATTGAGTGCACACTGTGCAAATTCCTACATCCCGCACGTGCAGCACATTATATAGTACATATGTGCTGCGGGATGTAGGAATTTGCACAGTGTGCACTCAATCCAACTAAACTCTGTCTAGCCCTATACCCGTCTAGCCTCATGTATGTGTAGCCCTATGCTCGTCTAGCCCTATGTCTGTCTTGCCCTTTGCCCATGCATCTAACCCTCTACCGGTTTTGCAACTTACCCTAGTTCCAAGTGTTTTTGGAGAATCCTTTTTGATAATGGCTTTTGCACGATCCTGTGTCAATCCTACATCCTTTTACCATTTTATATGGTTTTTATACAACCTAATATACATATGTGTGTGTGTGTGTGTGTGTGTGTGTGTGTGTGTGTGTGTGTGTGTGTGTGTGTGTGCTGCGTGTATGTTGTTGGTGCTGTTGTTCTTGCTCTGTGTGTGTGTTTGTGTTTGTGCGAGTGAGTGGATGTGTGTAGGTTTGTGGGCATGTACGTGCATGTCATGTAGTATGTACCCTGCAATAGATTGTCTAACATTTTGTTAACTGTATGAGAGGAGTGGGAAACGTTTTTGATACACCTCAAAACTCCCTGGAGTAAACATATTATGTTTAAGCACTTCTGTCTACAGCTGGGCTCAGGCTGTTGATGTATGCAATACGGTTAATTCAGTCTAAAATATGTCCTTATGTAAGATATAAGCATGAAGTACTATGATATAGCTCTTTGCTTGTATGTTTGCTGATGTATATATGCCATGCATAATATGGTACACTGACCATGCAGTACACACAGCTGTTATACATAAGAAGTGTTCAGTTGAAGTTGGGGGAAACTGCATGTATACGGCTTTTGGCTTTCTACTGACACCCACGCAAGAAGGCATGACTTTAAAGCATTGCGAATTTATAGATTCCACAGTCAGAATGAACAGAACGCATTGTGAGATGAAAACATCGTGCGGAGAAATTTCAACCAGTAATAACAATCTGTTTTACACAAAATATTTTCATGATCTAGGGTATATGGACTTATATAGGGCATAACAATGTACAATATAGGACCTTGAGGCATACTTTTATGCAGGGTTCCATACTGAAGATAAATTTCAGGGTGAAACTTCAGTATTACAATGTCATGCAGTGTATGTGTTGCCATGCGAGACATGACCACATACAGTGTGTGTGTGTGTGTGTGTGTGTGTGTGTGTGTGTGTGTGTGTGTGTGTGTGTGTGTGTGTGTATACCACATTAACAGGTTTAAGATGGCTGACTGGCGATGATCACGCTAGAAGATGAGCGCTAATACAGATGATTGTAGCTTGGAGATTCCTGTCAACACAGTCGCTCATACATCAATCGATTCTTGTATTTCTCCTAATCATGGGACAGATTCGAGATCAGGATCTTTCGCTCCCTGTTCAGTTTGCAAGTGCGAAATCTTTCTGAGAAAAGACGGGCTCATACGGATTCATGGGCCTGTGCACGCTCGTTGTATGGGATCAGATAGACACCCGGCCCCTTCGTCTCTTGATTCTTGTGGTAGGTACAGCACCAGTCCTGCCTCTCCCACCAGGCGCTCTCAACAGTACACTGACCCACAGATGATGGTCACTCGACCTGTGCCTGTAAAGGTGATCAAGAAGATTCCACGCGGATCACGGGAGAGAGCAGCCCGTAAATTTGCAGATGCCCTGGAAAATGTAATCTCTTCAAACACCTTAGAATCCTGGGAACGTCTACTACATCTTCCCAGCAGGTGCTTTTACGTACCTAAAAGAAGCAGGCGTCGGTGGAATTTAACGTCACTAATTCTAACGGCCAAATTGCAGAGGAACGCAACCCTCCTGAGCATTGCCGGTTGGGGTCACTAGTGCGGGATTCTTTGAGGACAAATACGCTGGAAGCCACATCTAGGCGAATCTCCTCAAAGCTTGAAGATGGGGACTATCCGGGTGCCATTCCCCTTGCCTGCTCCCAAGACTCCCTTGCTGCTCCATGCAAAGCCAGAAACAGTTACTGTAGATGCTCTGAGCGCTAAGCACCCCCCTCCACATCATGCCACTAGTTTGTTAGACCATAGATAATACAAACCCTCCGGAGGGTTTGTATTATCTATGGTTAGACTCTCCTGATGCCACTTGTGCTTTAGAAGTCTCA
>CAUJGJ010000135.1:502500-515000 GCA_963170055.1 Halisarca cf. caerulea
TCAAGGAAAGGCATCCTCCCTTCACTTTCCCTCTCAATCGTAAACTGAATGCTAGGGTGTTGTCCATTTAAGTGCTCATGGAATTGCAGCAAGTGTTCTTCTTCATGGTTCCAGATGACAAAAGTGTCATCCACGTATCGGGTCCACAGGGAAGGTTGGAGAGGGGCTGATGCAATGGCCTTTTCTTCTATGTGTTCCATAACCAGATTTGCAATGATGGGGGAAAGGGGTGAGCCCATTGCTGCACCATCTGTTTGTTCAAAGAACTTGCCTTGGAACCTGAAGAAAGTGGAGTGTAGACAGAGATCAGTGAGGAACACAATTTGTGGCACCGGGATGGATGTTCTCTCTATAAGGGACTGTTCTTCATGTAGTTTCACGTTTAGAACCTGAATAGCAAGATCAAGTGGAACTTGTGTAAACAAGCTGGTCACATCAAAGCTGACGAGCTGATCTTCTTGGTTTTGGTTAAAATTATAATTACCTAAGCATTTGTGCATACATAGCTCACAGTGTATAAAAATTATTCTGTGTGTATACTTGAACACACTCACACACACACACACACACACACACACACACACACACACACACACACACACACACACACACACACACACACACATGCACACACACACACACACAAGCGCGTGCACGCACACACACACACACACACACACACACACACACACACACACACACACACACACACACGTACACACCTCAGCAGCAGCAATGTCTTTCCACTGGTACATAAGGGTTGTCTGTTCTAATTGAAGATTAATTCCAATTGCAAACCACAAGTTGACTCATCATAGATCACCACCCGCTCCGCTCTTCTTTATCAATCACGCCCACTAGCTGCACTTTGGTATGGTGATCTCCTTGAGTTGTACTCATCCTTTTAGATAAGACAAAAGTAGTAAAGTCATGAATGTTTAATCTGGCCTTTGATACTCCTGCTATTCAGCCAGTACAAATGTGTATACAATGTGCATGCACAATGTTTAGTAAAAAGATTTGTTAATCCAGCAGCATCCTTTGGTGCAACTAATGTGGCCGGATAACAAAAAATTAAATCCAACATTTTCTTTAATACAACCATCTTATGAGGTACAGTCACCATGTTAAAATTATGGTGCAAAGAGTCACTCTGTAATCTGACAACCTCCTTATCTGACGCTTATTCCAAGCCCCATTGAGTGTTGGATGAGAGAGATTTGACTATAGTCAAATCTAATTACATCTGGGCTGCATGAGTTGTCTGCAGTTGTCAGCACATACATCTGGCAGATGTTGCTAAGGCACTTTGTGTATTGTATTCACCATAGGATAGAAATTAAATTAACAAAGGATAAATAAACTCCCTCGATCAGAGGAAATGAGTTGTATGTTTCATAAGGTGACATTCGAGGCTGTGTATTTAGACCACTCACATCAATGTGTTCATCAGTATAGATAATATTACTAGACTTTTGAACACAGGTCGACGATATTCAGTGCTGTATTTGTGCATGCATGTACATTACAGAAGAAAGTTTCGAACGAGGGGATAACTATCCCCTATTACATTTCCTAAAACAATCCGTGGAATCATTCGGCATAATATAATTATTGTAGGATGGGATGGGGGGGTGGGGAGAGGGGTGGGCATGGAGGCTATGAACACAATACATAGGTACACACACACACACGCACGCACACACACACGCACGCACACACACACACACACACACACGCACACACACACACACCACACACACACACTATTATATATATATATAGATATATTATATATATACTGGACCACAATTATAGTAAAGAGTAAATTATTATACAATTGTCATAATAAGCTTACTATGTTAACAATTTTGCTTGTAAATTAGAATGCTTTCAGTAACAGTTTGGACGTATTTCAGTATCTTAGTACAGAGATTCTATTATAGTGTAAGAATATACCTTCGCTCAAACACTATGCTGTCTATTGAGATAAATTTTAGGCTAAGATAAAGTTCCATAATCGCCATTGGAATCCAGTACTTTAACTGGCCCTCAGTCAATAAATGGTTACCGTAGGTCTGGGTTTAACTACACAAATTACGTTATGTGTGGAAACCTTCATTCAAAACTAGATGAAAAACAAAAGGAATGTAGCCCCAACTGTGATTCAATGCTAAAATTTATTGTGTCAAAATTTATTATTTGTTCACTCAACTACATAATATTATGCTGTCCAGCAACATATGATAGACCTGCATGCCAGTAGCCATGATAAGCGTAACCACTTGAAGAGGTGCTAGGAGGATGTTTTTCAGTTGGTACTAACCAGACACAATCTCTAAGTGGTGAAAAACCATAACTGCCAAACAGCTAACCGCAAATCATGCTACAGCTGTAGCACCTAAAGATCATTACCAACTGAGCAGTACATGCATGCACTTTGTACTCTGCCATTCAAGCCACTCAACTTGTGCAAGTCACAACAGATGGCTGCAGCTTAAGCTCAATTGTGTAGCTATGTAAGCTTCACTTTAATCTCTTTTTTTTATGATGGTGGAATCTTCATTGATTTTCTTTTTTTTTTTTCCTAGAAGGGTTTGAAAAGTGGTCTGGCTATGCATGGCCTAAGCAGCCTGATTGGTTCCAGCGACCCTGTATAATTAGGATAAGGCCATTAGCCAAAATGTCAAGGTCTCTGACCACCATACCATGACACCAACACAAGACCTCATTATCACATGATACATTCCCCGCTTGCCTATACATTAGCCAACACACTATAGGTCTTCTCAACATTCACTGCATGTTCATCCATCAAATCCCCACATGATGTACTGCATATTGTAACACTTGTTAGGTCAATCCAGCACCTTAATTTGCTGCAGACACCTTATCTGGACATGTACAGCCCACTATATATATTAATCAAATCGTATTCAATTCATTTATATGCTTATATGTTCTAACATTGTATTCTTACGTCAGCTAACATAATCAAAAGCTTTACCATATATGTATGCATGAGTTAACAATGATTCCTTATACATACGTATATCTGTTCTTAGACTAAGACTTGTAGTTCTGTATAACACATTTTTCACATTTCCGGATATTTCACTTATCTGAACACAATCATGTCCCATTGAGTGCAGATATAAGCAGCCATCTACTGTACTCATCATTCTGTCTCTGTGCCTCATGATCACATACAGTCATGTCTGGGTTATCTGATACAGTTTACAGCCAAAATATACTTGTCAGATAACAGAGGTTTCTGGATAAGTTACATTGAGATTTGAGATATTCGATATTGCTGAATTGATAGTCGGATAAATCAGGTTTCTGGATAACTCGAGTCGGGATAACCGAGGCGTGACTGTACGTAACTACATAAAATAAACCAACACTAGCTAGCTGGTGTACTTCTGCATGGTAATATGAGTAACTAGCCATAAAATTATAACTTCAGACTATAATATGTTAAGTTGCAAAACATAGCATCTACATTGAGATAGTCAATATTGCTGAATTGATGGTCAGATAAATCAGGTTTCTGGATAACTCAAGTCCATGCATATGTGCAAATTGTTTTAGGCTCGATTGTGACGTTCTGCACATTGGGCACACCTATATTTATATTTACCGAGCCGTTTAGCAAGGTTAATTGTTTGAGTCCTTAGCATCGACAGAACTCTGTTGTCCATGTATTATTGGCCATAAAAGTCTTAAAAGGCCCTGAAAATGCATCTTGATTGTAAATCACAGCTCGAAATAGTGGGTATATGACAGATAATGTACGGAGGAAGACTTAGTTGAGTGTGTGTTACAAGTTACAAGTTGAATAAATTGAACCTATAATCAAGCTACTTGATAGAAATTCACGGTCCGCTCACACTCCCAGCATTTTTGTGTTGACCATTATTATTCAAATCAAGAAATAGTAACGATAGAAAAGAAATACCCGCAGTGCTTGGTTTGGTGATTGCATGCCAAATGTGCACTATAGGGCCCTGGCAAGGCTGGACAAAAAGACATCTTGATAATCAAGTCTAAGACACTGCAGGGTTCTCTAGTAAAAAAATATATTCAAGACATATTTGGCTTAAACTATACACTCCTCTGGCAAGGCTGGAGGAGGTAGCATTTCAAAATAACAAAACTGTTCAAACAGCAGGGTGCCGGGAAGCGGTGCAAATTTGTGATGGGTTCTCCGAAGTCTCCACCCAGTGTATCTGGCTCAAAATATTGTTCCAACTCCTGGTCACCATCCATCATCTTTCTACTCATGGGTTGTGGCGTTCATCATTGTCATTTCTCTTCATTCTTCTCACTCAACGGGTATAGCCATCTTAGTCACGTCACCTTAGTACCCCTTACGATTAAAGGGTCTTAATTACCACAAAGACCTATAGGCCAGTACAAGAAACAAAGAGCCGTCTGAATTACTTCATCCAGTAGAGTGGGGTTGTATTCGGGAAGTCGGAATATTAGCCATGTCGCCCTCCATTTTCGAACGCCATTACAGCATTACAGTAATTTATACTAATACATACTATATGTTATATTATTAAACTATAATACAGAATGAAATTCAATCCCCATCAAGGGGGGGGGGAAATGTCATCATTATTCAAGCTGATGTACAAAAAGAAAACTAATATGAAAAGCTAGATATGAGACTCGGACAGACATAATCGTAGCATTTTCACAGTGGTAAATGTTGGTGACTGTCTGGCAAGTGGTGTTGCATGACTACTTAATAATAAGACAGGTTTAATGATTACTTAGGTTACGGGTTACATTAATTGATACTTAATGGAGCCAATGTTCGCTTTTCCTTGCAAGATAAATCATCTGGGAGCAGTTGATTGAGACCTTGGACAATTGGTCGAGGATGTTTCTGCATTTTTTCCGTATTTCAGGAAAGACTCCACTCATAAGTGCCACAAGATCACCTGGATAGTGACCAAGTGCACCCATTTCCATAGTTATGTACCTAACATCCTTCCCCTGTCGTTCCAGATCTCCTAAAAGTTGTTGATACGAAATTTTTGACAATTTCCGGGTTCTTGCATTGGACATGGCTTCTCTTGAGTTAGTGCATACAGTGAGTTCCAGGATTCTGATCACGTTCCCTTTGATGGCTACTAAATCCGGCCTGGCAGTAGTCACCACTAACTGGCAGGGTATAGTGCCCGGAGGATTTTCAGATGCCCTAAGTTGGTCAAGGTCCGTGTATACTTCAGCTCCTGTATCATCTTTGGCTTGTGCCATAGACTCCTTTAGTTGTCTTGTCAGCTCCAGCAAGATACTATCATGCCTCCAAGTGTATCTTCCATCGCTTAGAGCAGTTGGGCATCCATTTAGGATGTGCTTGACCGTGGCATTGGCTGATCCGCATAGTGCACAAGAGGGCTGTGCTTGAATCTTCCATCTTGCAAGATTGACAGGTGTCGGTAGCGTGTCTGAGCATGCTCGGAGTATGAATGAAAGCTGATTTGCCGGTAGGCCATCAATAATTCTTTTCCAGACTCGAGTTTCCTCTTCAAGGTCAATTGTCTCCAAGGCCTTGTTTTGTACCTGAGTTCTTTGCAGGTGTTCGGTCCATGTGGTCCTTCCAGCATCCACTAATGCTGATTTTGTAGTGGATTTTTCTTCTTTGCTAAGGCTGTAGCAATTTACTTGTTGAGGGATGTTTTGCCGATCTAGAAAGGACCTATCTTTGCTAAGGGGTGCAATGGCTCTTATTGATTGATCAGTGGAGGATGCAATAGTGGAAAGGAAGCTTATTTTGGCCTCCAGGTATGCCTGAGATACAGTTGTATTGAAATTCAAATCCAAACATTTACAAGATAAAATTTGAAAAAAATGACACAGAGGTTTGCTTAACATTGACAGTGTACATAAGCAAGATAAGATGGTTTCGTCTACTACGGCATCTTTACGTATCTCTCCTCCAGTATACGTTCCTTTGTTACCTCCATACTCAGCTGTTATTCCAGTAATTTAACTCAATTCGGTCATCTAGAAAAATAGACATTCGAAATGTTATAATATCGATGGCTAAAACCAGATAGGATCAAACAAACGGCAGCGCAGAAACTCACTTAAGATCACGCACAAGGTCATCTGTGAAGGGCTGCCTCCATCTCTCCCAACCCAAATCGAACTTTGGCAAATCAGCCATTTCATACAGACTTTGTAAACTTCCCCATGTATAAGGTGATACCACATTTTTTTTTAATTTTATTTTTTAATTTTATTTTTATTTTATTAAATTTTTTACACCTTGCTACATTGTGTATGTTTGCCTTATTTTGCATGTTCATTGCTTTTTGGATTTCATCTTAGTTTTCTCCCACTTTATAGTTTTCTATTATCTCATCCTTTCATTCATCACACTTTCTTTGCCTTTCTTGCAATAGTTGATATATCACTCTGTATGCTTAAATTTATTTCTCTTTTCTTTTCTTGTTCTGGAAACCCTGTGAAGTAGCCTGCATTGGCTAAGTGATCCCAGTTTATTATATAATTCTGATTCTGATTCTGATTCTGATTCTGATCACGGAGAACCAATTCCGATATCTTTATAAAATTAAAATTTCGGCTTCTTCTCTTCCACAACATGAACATCAACACGCGCGTTCGTTTTCAGGTTCGAGTCGCTCCGAGGCAGCACGCCGTACATGCCATCTAATAGAACCAAGCTATACGCTAGCTTTTTTCTTTCTATGCTCTTTCTGTACCTTCAAATTTGAATGTAGCATTCCTTCGTGCATGCGTAGAAGGCACGTTGTTATCACGTGACGTCACCTTCTCAGTCCACATGTTAGGAGGCTTAGAACATCCTCAGACCATAGATCCTATAACACTTATGCTTAGACATGAACCCCTTGGAAATGATCTGCATCTACAACTACTAAGATTAAGCTGAGCAAGCTGCACACAACAAACTGTGACAGAACATAGGCCTGAAAATACAAGGCTTAGCCGGGATCGGATGTACTAGGAATCACTGGCAGCCATTAGTCCCAAAAAGTACTTTGTGGTAATAAGGTGGTGATGATTGTTGCATAGGGCTACACAGACTTGTGGATGAGCATGCATGCATGTGTCTGACCAGATGGGTATATAGGTCTAGATACTAGGTAAGGATAGAAATGGCCCTCATTTCTGTCCTTACCTTGAGCAATGGGCTATAGAGATGATGCACAGCTAGGTCTGTAAGACAGAGGTTTGTGCCCTGAGTGCAGTGTGAAAATTCCCACACATCCCGCATTTTCAACTAGAATAGCATTGCATTATTATAACCCATATGCATGATGCAGGAAATTGTACGCTGAACCCATGCAGTCTCGGCTGTCTGGCCTTATGCTTGCCTGTCCAGACCAATGCCCATCTTGCCCTATATATACCAGTCTGCAATTTGTATACTGTTATGGACTCTATGCTTCCTCTTTTTGGTAAATTCTGTACAATGTTAATAAGCATGCATGGTGGTTACCTACTTGTTTCAAGCATGTAAATGGCCTGTGGATATCTTTTCGGGTAAAATCTTGTTACAACAGCCATGAAACATGGTTGGAAAGTCAAATCAAGGTTGTAACATGGTTGTTTTGTCCTGCAAACATGGTTGCATTTTTGACCTGGGTGTCAACAGACCATTACAGCTATTCCATACACACACTGGTTTGCCAAAACAAATGAGTTGACGCACAAGTATAAATGGTAAGTGATGTGTATTGGAAGCTGCATTCCACTCCATACATGCTACACTTTATCCCACTTCCCCACTTATAAGGCCCATCCAATTATAATTAGCCGTCCGGCTAGTGTTTTCGATATAATATATGTGCATTAATTTATTATAAGATATATTGCATGCCCAATATCTCATGCACAAGTGTTATTTCAGAATCATGGCTGGATATTTCCATACAGTACTGGAACAGTAATTTATCTTCCTTTCCAATTCTATCCAGTGGCAAGGGGGGGGCGGGGCTTCCACCCAAAAAAATCCCAACTGTATAGGCCGGCCCTGCTTGAGTGTCAAAATCACCCCTCAATCATAAAATAGCCTCGGATACCATCTCACATAACCTAAAAACTCAAATTTTCTCTGGGGGACCATACCCCCAGATCATCCTAGTTTTTATCCCTACAATTCTCCATACAACCATAGCTGCACCTCCTTACATCGCATATTGCATTAATTACATGTGTTTCATAGGATACCAAATACAGTATGTACATATATTGATCTGCCCCCTTTCATACTTTGTAATTACCCCCCCCCCCCCCCCCCCCACCCTGGATCATTATTGGGAGAGACACTTGCAGTATACATACAATATACACATCAACTATGGTCATGTCTCGTGCAGCAGACATGCACTGTACGTAATATTGAAGGTTCGCCTAAATTTTAATCCTAGATAGAACGCTGCTTTTTAACAATTTGTGACTGACTTACTAGTTGGCATTTCATGACCAATGTACAAATATGCAAACTGCTTCACACTGTGAATAATTTTCAATATGAGAGCTCTCTCCTTGTGGAATCCGATAGGGATAGTATCCATTATGGTATTGGACACTATCTTGGAGAATAATGAAATATTAGGTCGCATGCAGTAACTACTGTAATCAATATTTTTAGCATGTAGTTGAATAATGCTTTTTGGCATTTATTTTATTTGAGTGATGAGACTGTACCTACAAATCTTCTGCTATATGCAGCAGTGCAATATTCAATGATTGCATGAACTATTCTGTTCATTTGCATGCATACCATTGAGCATGTATTTCTGAAAAAACACCAAGTTGAACACAATATTAACAAACAAAATTCACAGGCAACATTGACATGAGCACATACACAAGCACACACACACGCATGCGTGCACACACACAAACAAGTTGGTGTCAGCTCTGTAATGTACAAATACACGCACATGCATGCTTCGACTAAATTATTATATTATGTGTTCACCATGTCTATGCGGCTTAATTTTTCAGGTCTACTATGCATAGGTTGAATATTCACCTTACTTGCAGATTGGAAGCCTCCCATGAGAGTTTCTGGGCATGAAATATCTTTAACTTGGGATCCTTGTACAATGAATAAAGAAAATTATTATTATTAGTCATTTTTTGATGAAAAATGCAAGAATCATGACTCCAACATCATAACATGACACAACTCCAAAATCAGTGAAAGTTTCACTCTACAGAAATTAATCATAAACAGTGTGCATACTTGCAAGTGCCATAATCCCCTTTATCTGTAACTCACTCAAAGCACTGCACATTACATAATCAAACTGCTTTGACTACTGGAACAAGAGACGTCAACAGTGATACTGCCAGCATTGTTATAGTACTCTTCTGAAGCAGTTCTTCTGCTCACACTGCTATAACCCAGTTGTCTACAAGCTGTAGTAGCCCCTTTGGTGCAATTTTAGTAATAGTCATTGTGATGAAGCCATGTAATAAGCAGATATATTCACAGGACTACGTGCACAATTGTTGCAAAGATTAAACTGCACAGTTCAAAATCAGACTGATAAAATTATTGATGTAATGGTAATTATTTATATTTCAGACCTTGTCAATTTACAAAATACATTACAAGCATCTATATACCAGATCAAACATTATACATACCACAGATAATAATCGCATTCCCCATGCACCCCAGTTTTAGCCTCTCATAGTCCACTAGTCTTGCATTATTAATGTATCAAGCTCGATCAAGGTGCTGCCCTTTGTGCATACATAGACACTATATAGACTACATTTACGTAGTATAGTGTCCATGGTGCATCTATACCTGAAACAAATTCTGCTTTATAAACGCGAGAGCGGACAGGAGAAAAAAAAAACAATATAGGGCCCGCCTTCGGCTGCACAAAAACTTATCGGCCGGGGCATGCAAATGGCGGCCGGAAGTCGTTGAATGGGATGTTTTAGTACGCATCTGTAGTACTGTACCCCATCTATACTACAGTTCAAGTCTAGATCACAGTACACGAAGCCGGTAGGTGCGCGGATAGCTCATTCAGCCAAGAGGTTTTCCAGCACAAAATGAACGTAATCAATCTACTTAAATCTCTTGATTCGAGTCGAAGCGTGATAGACTACAGTAAGCTATCGAGTCGCGTTATTTTGTCGTCTGTTTTTACTAGAAGACACCAAACAACTACCGCATCAGATTCCGCAGAAAGAGACCATTGCAAGCCATTCAGTGCAATTCCAAGAGAGAAAGGTCTGCCGTATTTTGGTACATTCCTAAAGTCTATAATATTGAGTTTTTTGAAAACGACGCAACAGTTCATAATCCCCATGGAAAGAGCCAAGAAGCATGGTAAAATATGGAGGGAACAGCCGTTACCCGGGAAAGAGTTTGATGCTGTTTACACTGTAAACCCAAGTGATGTACAAAAGGTGTTCAGAGCAGAGGGAAAACTTCCTCATAGAATGAACATTCCAGGACTGCAGGACGTTCGAACAGCATCTGCTGGTCCCGAAGGGGAGCTGGGGGTACTTTTCTCGTAAGTTCAGTAGCCTATATTTTATATATAGCTATTATTATTTAAGTGCAGTGTGTACAACTGTTACACTAGCTAGGGCAGCAAGCCCAATGTAGCACTGTTGTATGACTATGTTACTTTTGGTTCCCCTTTAATACCAGCCTTATTGTGCTGATGGGGTTACCTTCAATAATAAGGTGTATAAAAACCATTTAAAAATGGTAAAAGGATGTAGGATTGACGTAGGACTGTGCAAAAAGGATCCTTCAAAAACCCATGGAACAAGAGTAATCTGCGAAAGCGGTGCAGGGCTAGGTGGGCAAAGGGCAAGACGGGCATAGGGCTAGACGAGCACTGTGCAAATTCCTACATCCCGCATGTTCAGCACATTGTATATATATATGTGCTGCGGGATGTAGGAATTTGCACAGTGCTCGTCTAGCCCTATGCCCGTCTTGCCCTTTGCCCACCTAGCCCTGCACCGGTTTCGCAGATTACTCTTGTTCCATGGGTTTTTGAAGGATCCTTTTTGCACAGTCCTACGTCAATCCTACATCCTTTTACCATTTTTAAATGGTTTTTATACACCCTTGTTTGTGCAGTTTTTTCCTTTAAAGTGAAATAATGGTTGCTCGAATAGAGCCTATTGAAGAAGGTTTCCACTGCTGTTGAGAAGGAACACAATCATGCCAATCTGCAAGATAAAAGTTAAAACTATGCAGCTTCCAGACTAAAATCAATGTGCTAGTGTCTCAAAAGGCATCAATATCACTTTAAATTGCTTCTAACTATACTGTATCATTACTTCAGAATAGCAGTTGCAAGTCTGTTTCAACCAAAATCGGCGAGTCGATCCACCTTTCGGTTGTAACTTGCTTCCATCAAAATCGGCGAGTCAATTCACCTTTCGCGGACATGTTTTCCTTCATCGAGCTCAAGTTACATACAATGAATGCAATTAACAAGCAATGAATCTAGTTTTAGGTGGGCGGCTAGCAATGAAACTTGAATTATTATAGGTGGGCGGATGCCGACCGCAAACCTAGTCTATGTTAGTCCGATTCATTATGGTGGGCTCTTCTTAAGTATGGGATTTTCCTATCCAAATAATTATCACTCTGTACTACACTAGCTGCTTCAAGACCCCTCAAAGGCACCCCGCGCTATCATTTTGAGTTGAAATGTGAAGTTTGAAGGTTACAGAACCTTCCTAGCGATTGCTAGCCCGTTTAGTTTAAAAGCGAGAATAATAATAATAATAATAATAATAATAATAAGGGTGTATAAAAATCATTTAAAAATGGTAAAAAGATGTAGGATTGACATAGGACTGTGCAAAAAGGATCCTCCAAAAACCCACGGAACAAGAGTAATCTGCGAAACCGGTGTAGGGCTAGGTGGGCAAAGGGCAAGACGGGCATAGGGCTAGACGAGCACTGTGCAAATTCCTACATCCCGCATGTTCAGCACATTGTATATATATGTGCTGCGGGATGTAAGAATTTGCACAGTGCTCGTCTAGCCCTATGCCCATCTTGCCCTTTGACAACCTAGCCCTGCACCAGTTTCGCAGATTACTCTTGTTAGGGCTAGACGAGCACTGTGCAAATTCCTACATCCCGCAGCACATATATATACAATGTGCTGAACATGCGGGATGTAGGAATTTGCACAGTGCTCGTTTAGCCCTATGCCCGTCTTGCCCTTTGACAACCTAGCCCTGCACCAGTTTCGCAGATTACTCTTGTTAGGGCTAGACGAGCACTGTGCAAATTCCTACATCCCGCAGCACATATATATACAATGTGCTGAACATGCGGGATGTAGGAATTTGCACAGTGCTCGTCTAGCCCTATGCCCGTCTTGCCCTTTGCCCACCTAGCCCTGCACCGCTTTCGCAGATTACTCTTGTTCCATGGGTTTTTGGAGGATCCTTTTTGCACAGTCCTACGTCAATCCTACATCCTT
>CAUJGJ010000135.1:520000-537500 GCA_963170055.1 Halisarca cf. caerulea
CCGGCCGGCCATAAGTAGCTCAGATCCACCTTGTTAACGCTATTGTATGAAGCACCTTTCTCTGGGTGAGCATACTCCAACCTATATATCTCCACACTTATTATGCTGGGCATTTTTCCTTGCATGTCACTATACTTTGTTAGTTATCTCCTATGCAAACTTTAATTTCTTTCAGATCCTGCTGAATCCAAGCCTATACATGACTTTCGACATTGTGTACAATTTCATGAACTGTGCTCAACCTAATTGCACCCAAGGTACATGTCATTGTTCCATGCACTGACAGTGTACAGGAGTTTCTAACAAGTTCCCATGTGTAGCTGTTCCATTACCATGCATAACTGAATGAATACAAAACATATTATACATAGATTTTTTCAAGATAATTATAGTCTGACCCACCAACACATTATTGCTTCCTGCTCCAATGTACTAGATAATTCAAGCCAAGATGAGTGAAATTGATAAAATGAGTCATGAAGAGCTGGAGAACACCGACAAGCATGATTTCCTCACTTTTATACTGACAAAAGGAGGACTGAAGATGCCCACTGTGGTCCAGAACACTGTAGATCTACTTAGTGCAGGAATTGATACGGTATGTATGACATCTACAGTAGAACCTCATGTAGACATTTAGATGCAGAATCGGTTCTCGATCTCATTATCAGAAGTTCTTCTTGTAGGAATATAATGCTGTATACTACAGCTAACAAATTTTTCAATATTAAAATGTAAGATAACCTTGACAATGTACTGAAACTAATTCATGGAGTACAGTTTGTATGTACATGTACTACTATTACAGTACACAATGGCATTTAGAATGTTTTATTGTGCCCTTGGCTACTAGCACATGATATTTTTCACAATCATGTGTGTATGTGTGTGCATGTGTGTGTGTGTGTGTGTGTGTGTGTGTGTGTGTGTGTGTGTGTGTGTGTGTGTGTTTGTGCATGTGTGCATGTGTGTGTGTGTGTGTGTGTGTGTGTGTGTGTGTGTGTGTGTACATGTGTGTGCATGCATGTGTGTATGATTGTGTGATCAAGCATGCATTCATGTATATACATATAATTATGTCCATGTGGGAATTTATGATTCTGCATGCCTATGATGTATGTGTGTGTTATATGAATAATATTTTTTGGATATAGATTCATGACATTGTGTATGTATGCTTTATATTGTAGTGGTTTATGTGAGCATATGCCTCCTCACAGAGTGCCTTCACTCTCTTGTGTGTGCTGTACTGTGTGGCCACACATCCTGACATTCAGGTCAGGTTGAGAGAAGAGATCACCAGTGTAGTAGGTGACAGTGTCAATGTCACTCCAGAACACATCCACAGATTGACTCTTTTGAAGAACTGCATTAAGGAATCTCAAAGGTTATAGATAATCTTGAGTTCTTATTTTGGTTGTCAATCATCATGATTGAATTGCTTCAATGTTACAGTGCCGTATTATGGTTTGTTTTATTTGATGGTATTTAGTGAATATGAGAACCAGTATTGCTCAAGGACTTCAATAAATGTGTTAATGTATGTCATTTTTTTTAAGAGCGAGTGAAGAAAGGGTTCGGGTATATTCTTACTAGCAAACGTTATTTTTTATTTATAGTAGGGCTTTTCAGTGTGCACTCAGGACATTTGCAAATCTATTTTTGTCTATCAACATAGAAGCTGCTATCAGCATCAGACCCTGACTAGTAAATTTATCACTTTATTCCCTTTTATTAAGTGTGACACAATGTGTATATTATTATATGTATCATAAACGCAGCTAGCAAGTAGGTGCTCTGTATATACAATCCTGAAACATTAAGAAACATCATTATGGCCCACATATAATATAGTCCTATTTCAATCAAATCTTTTCTTAATCGTATAGATTATACCCTATTGTCCCTATTCACGGCCGCATCATCCAATCTGATGTTGTGCTCTCAGGATACAGTGTACCTTCAGGGGTGAGTATAGCTATTTTTATGACATTTTTGCATGCTTTACACAAATAATATGTATGTATATTAATTCCAATAGTGTGAATAGTATGTACATCTTGACATCACTTTTACCTAATAATAATATAATGCAGGCGTTTATTTATGCCTGACAGTGTGTTTGGTTTATCAATGAATATCTTTGTATATTTGAATATAGTTTTATGATCTGTTATATAGATAGATGTCTGAGTTTTTGAACTTTGATATACAGTAGTCTACTGCAGCAGGGGTTATCTGGCTATTGCAATATAGCTCCATATTTTTTCTAATTTTTGCAGACCTTGGTAATGATACCAACTTATGCCTGCTCAAGACATCCTGACAACTTCTATCAACCTGATGATTTTATCCCAGATCGATGGTTGGAAGATGATGTGAGCAGGTTTGGATCTCTTCCCTTCAGTTTTGGTGCTCGAACTTGTATTGGGAAAAGAGTGGCTGAACTGGTGATCAGAATTGCGTTGGTACAAGTGAGTTATTTGTATTTAGGAGTAGGGCTTCTTGTTAGAAAGTATGTCCTTGAAGCCTGTATGTTGTGTATCAAGTTTCAGTTGTTTCTGTTGTGCTTCTTCTATAATTAAAGGAGGTTTTGTGAGTCTCACTAATATTATTGTGTTTGCCTATTCTTCATGCTGTATGGCATTGCTTGTGAAGTTAAATTGGTTGTATGCATGCTAAAATTTAGCAATTTTGCTTGTTTTTTTTTAATTTATAAAGTTAAACATTTATTTTAATTATTAATAATAATGAAATAATTTTACCATACCAGTCCTGTTTAAAAATACTTTTGGCTTAATATTAAATTAGGATTACAGTGAAACTTCTGTAATAAGGACACCACTGGGACCACAGTGAGCTGTCCTGTATATGGAGGTGTCCTTATTTCAGAGGTTTCAAATGTACACAATGTCATGCACTTCACATGGAACAGAGCAGTGGTGTTCTGTTTGAGGAGATTTCTACTGTCATTTCAGAGGTCCCCTTTAATAGAGGTTTCACTGTAACTCATTCTTTATTATCTTAATTATTCATTCTAAGTCAAAATTCAATGATATATGTATCTCATTGACTCAACATGCATGTTCACCTATAGATGGTAAGAAGGTTTGAACTGTCGTACTTGAACACAGAGCCCATTCACCTTGGAACACAGAAGTTACTTATCTTCCCTGACAAGCCTGTACTATTGGGACTCAAAAATGTGAAAGCATGATATGAATAATTTGTGCAGTGTGTGTATATAATATATATATATATATATATATATATATATTATTGATATTTCTTAATGTAAAGAATGAATTTATATATATATAATATATATATATATATATATATATATATATCAAATGTATTGCAGAATAATAATGTTGCATGGAATAAAACTGTATGATCTCAAGTCTTCATATTGGTCCCTCCATTTGTGATTCAGTGCAGACTCATCAATTTCATATGTAGCTATTGCATCATAAACAGGTATTATAATATATTTTATGATTTATAGGTAACTAGCTGGTACACAACTGTCAAGGTTGGTTTTGACCACTCAAGTGTGTAAGGCCTTCTCTATAGTAATTTGCCCTATACAGTTGGAAGTTTTAATTTGGAGTGGACGCTGTGCATGTGGTTAGATTGCATGTGCATGCATACCATTATAATATTTGAGTTGTGGGTAAACTTGTATGCAGTCTGCATGGTACTTCTATTATATAATTTGCCTATTAAATAAATAGTACTACCGCAATATTATTTGTGCCAAATTCAATTAAATACTGGCCAACTTTTTCCAGTACCGTAATATCAGATGTTACCATGATTTCATTAAGGTTAGACCAATATTAGGAGTAAACATAATATGATATTTTTAAAGGATATGAAATTTCATCTTTGATGATGTTTTCAAAATCTAGATCTGATAAAACTATTGAGTGTGGAAGCACTGACAATAGGTGAAAAAGGCTCGAGCATATCTGGCCATTGTTTGTAAATGATTTCAATCTGTGTGACAAAAATTCATTTGGATATTGTCTATAGTTTCAGAACTCAGTGTACCGTGATCATAGTAATACCGTGATAGAATGAGGGGATACATACCGAAACTGATAATTTGTGATACCGCACAGCTCTACCTAATGTACATTGTGTATATTGTATACAGAATCTGATCTAGAAACGTACATACAGTCAATTCAGTAAAATTTATATAGAGACATTTCACAGGTATATACTACTGCTACTATTATATACTACTGTATATAACATGGAACCTCTGATAGTGGACTCGAGCTCTCCCTAGGACACAGTATTATATACAATAACCATCAGATTCTCTACAAAGTATAGGTTGTATAATAAATTATTAATTATTATGTAATATGAATTAAGGTCCTAAAAAATTAACATACCCTCCCTAAAGTTTTTATACATTTTCCTCCTCTCAAAGAGAGCAACCTCCTTACAAAGAACAATGTACTAATGGAGCTGTCCCAACTTAAGGTGCATATATTATAGTTATACTGTAGTTATAACTTCTTAGCTTTGCCTTTAATGTACGTATACTATAGCACATATGACATACAAGCCTCATTCAATCTGCATGTGTCCTACTAACATTAATACTAGCCTGTATGTGACATATATATGCACGCATCTGTATGTGTGGCGGTGGGGAAAAGTATAAACTTTCCATGTGAGTTTTTAATGCCCCCTCCCGGGGCCCCCTTAAACTAATATTTATGAAAACTTCCATCATGTATGGAAGCATTGATCACTCTTTATGTAATGTATTGAGGAAGAATTAATTGATCTATGAAAGATGTTCCAAATTCTGAATGCAATGATTCCCGTATTTGTTGTACTTTGGATCCCTAATACTTTTTTTATAAAATCAAAGGAATGCAACATCTTAAATCTGTAGTTCGCAGCATTAATTGAACTCCACTATTATAATAGTGAGTTATTTAACCTGTACTATAGTTAATTATATAATAGGTCCATTTTAATGAATATTTATTTAAAGACGAACAAGACAATAATGCATGCCATATACAGTGAATTCTCGTTAATCTACCACAATTTATTTTGAAGATTTTGCCATGATTATCCAAATCAGTATGCAGGCTTTTCAATCAAATCATGTACAAAATTGCTATCAGATTATAAAGGGTTTGGCAGATTAATGAGAATTCACTGTATCAAGAAAGTTTGATGCTTAAAAATTGGAGTCTATATTGGTATAGACTAAACAGTTACTGTATTTTATTATTCTGCACTATGACTTATAATAATAATTAATTTTTATGTACAGCTATATCACATGTGTGTAGATACGCATGTACAGTGTAATACACTTTCATTTAACGCCGTGGATATTGAGCAGGCAGAAATTACGCAATCTAATCCCAACCCTAACCATAACCCTAACCCTAACTGTTACACAACTTCACAAATGTTACGCAACATTCCGGCATCATGTGCATGTATTGATGACAAAATACTGCCAGACAAATAGCCATTCTGGTCATTGTATTATGACATTTAAAAATTATATAATAATAGTTTTATAAATAAAACTATGCAAAATATAATATAATATAAAATTTCGCAAAATCATCAATTACTTAGTCGATGTACATCAAACATGATAATAACGTCAAAGGATGAGACCAAAACAACAGGTGTGTACAACAAAATTAAACACTTGATACATAGATAATTAATATAATATGCTAGTCACAAACAGAAACGGAAATTACTAAACACAGATTATTATTACAGACAACACAAAATGAAAGAAAAAAATATTATTATTATTAAACAATTAATACGACATAATGATAAATTTATTAAACACACAGATATACAACAACAATCACAAACGGACATGCAATATAAGTATAACAAATAATAGAGTTAAGCCTCTGAACCAGAAGCAGCCAAGATGCTGGCAGCATTGCCCCTCTGTACAGCCAGAGAAATTCTCTGGATGAGCTGCGTGTATGATAGAGAATCAGAGTTCGTCTCCCGCAGTCTGTGACCGAGGTCTACAATGAAAGACTTTGCTTCCGGCCCAAAAACACAGGTACAAAATGGTGAGTTGGCTCAAGGTCTGTGTAGATCCTCCTTTTCTTCTTCTCCACCAGGTCAGCAACCGCTCCTGCTTCATTGGTGGCCATAACTGTGTAGGAGGGAGCAAGTGTGTCTGGACAAGTTGCAAGTTGTAATATAAAATTATATATAATAATAAAATTATACAAAATCATGTATTATGCATGTATGATTGTGTAATTATTATATGGATATAATATAATACACGTTATGCAATAGCCAGTATAGGAATTTTAGGCTATAACCAGAGGTAATTCAAAGTGTTTTAATTTCTATTGTAGATCTTCAGCACTGAATATAGGTAGTCTCGCGGGCCAGACCCTTATTTTAAGGGTCTGGCCCGCGAGACTAGTATATAGGTGTGGAGAGGAGCTCGATTCAGCCAAATTCAGCCAAGAGACTCTCCAACATAAAATGAACGTACGTAACTTACTCAGAACGGTTAATTCGAGTCGAAGTGTGATCAACTACAGCAAGCTGTACGTATCAAGTCGCGTTATTGGGTCATCTGCTTTTAGTAGAAGACTCCAAACAGCCACTGAATCAGTTTCCGTAGAAAATGAAGACAATTACAAGCCATTCAGTGCAATTCCAAAAGAGAAAGGTCTACCATATTTCGGTACTTTCCTAACGTCCACAATAAAGAACTTGAACCAGCTTTTCTTGGTATCCGTGGAAAGGGTCAAGAAGCACGGTAAAATATGGAGAGAACGACGGTTTCCCGGGAAAGTGTTTGATGCTGTGTTCGTCATAGACCCCAAAGATGTACAAGAGATGTTCAAGACAGAGGGGAAAATTCCTCATAGAGCGAATATTCCAGGATTTCAAGAGGTTCGAAAAGCATCTGCCGGTCCTGAAGGGGAAATGGGTCTAATTTACTCGTAAGTTCAGGAAAACAACTACAGTGAAACCTGCTATCAGAACACTTCCATATCTGGACACCTGTAGAATCTGAACATTACGTTAATATAGTCCCAAATCCTCCTCCATTGACTTGTGTTCTGATCCCAATGTGTAATTCCCAGGCATTATTACTCCTATAGTGGGCACTACATAAGTTATAGCAGCTGCTAGAGACACATTGAGTGTTCATTCCTAGCTATCAAGAGTTTCAGTCAGTTGTAGAGGCTTATGAATCAATACATCATTTGTCTTTTAAATGTAACTGTTGCAGTTGTTTGCATGATTTGTCACTGGTGCCAACTACACGTTTTCCTTTACCTGTATTTGACCATAGACACTCTATACTACGTAGTATAGAGTGTCTATGATTTGACATAATGAGGTAGTCTCGTACCGCCATTTTATTCTCGCCGAGAATAAAATGGCGGCCGGAAGTGGGTCTGGGTACGAGACTATATAATGAGGTAACCCTGGAAAATCAGAACACCTCTGTAATTAGGACACTTTTGGTAGTCCCCAAGGTGTCTACATTATACATGTTTCACTGTATATCAATCAATCAATCAATCAATCAATATTATTAAAGTGCACCATGCCCATTGGCACTAGGGCGTAGTTTGGCCCCATGCAGCACTTACACAAAGCAAAATATATACACAAATAAAAACATGAAATAGGGCTAGCTGAACCTTGCATGCCACATACTCAAAATACTAGACAATAGTTCATAGTTTATACATGCAGCCGACAGTATGGATGCCGTAGGATCCTGTGCACTGTATTTGTCCCTATTCGGCTGCATCCAGGCCTCCAACTGACTTCGGTGGGATTTCCATGCTACACATCTCATCATCCAATGTTCCACATCTTCCACCTCTCCACTGCCACATTCCTTGCACACCCTCTCCTCTCTGGCCACACCTCTCCATCTTCCTGTCTCGATCTGTAAACCTGCTGTGCCTCCTCTCAGCTTCATCATCACTCTCCTATCTGCCCTTCTCATCACTCTTGCACACTTCGACCACTCTCCCAACTCCATAATCCTCCTCAGCATCTCCAACTTAGGCTTCATCTCCAACTCCTGGCCCCATTCCTCATGCACCTTCCTCCAAGCAATGGCCTCCATCATCTCCCTCACTTCCACAGTTGATAACTCCTTGAGAACTTCCATGTTATCCGCCTTCCACCCAAACTGCCCCCAACATGTGCTCATCTTACCAATCCAAGTACCTCTACCAAACCTCACTGCTTCCACTGCTATCTTCCTTAACAACCGTCCATCATATGCTCCACTGGTCAGGACCTTACTCCAGAACATCACGCATCGCATCCTTGCCAGCCACCTGACCGGTAGGTCCCCCATCTCTGCTAGAAGTGAAACTTTCGGGTGAAGAGTTCCGACCCCAAAGAATAACCTCAGCGCCCTCATCTGAACCTGCTCTATCTTCTCCAGATCCCGATTACACCCCCAAACCTCTGCACCATACAGCATGGTTGACTCCACCAGTGATGACATAAGCTTCCTAAACACTAATGTATAATTGGGTTAAAGTTGGGTAAAACAGAACAGTGGAGTAATTCACAATCAAAAGCAGTGTCAACAGCAGTTTACAGGCCTTATTCTTGGTCAGGGCTGTCTATGGGAATTGAAAACTCAGCAGTGGCAGCTATGGCTAGACAGCATGGCTGTACCAATAGTAAAGACCCTAGCTGTTCTGTTTACTCCTAGTGTTCCATTTAATCCACTCCAACCCTCTCATAATAATTTTTGAGAAAACCTAGTACGTATATAGTATTATACTACGTATATGCAGTGAAACCTCTCTAATCTGCCACAATTGGGAATGTTAGTTTATGGTGGATTAGTGGGGTCGGTGGATTAGCAAGGTTTGAACTCAGTACATGCAATGCCATATTATAGTAGTCTGTAATGTGTTTTTGAAATCTAGGGTGGATTAGCAGGTTTGGCAGATTTAATAGGTTTTACTGTGATTGGCCATTCCTATAACATGGTCCCCTATTGCCATACAGACCCAAGCCTCTTTTATTTGTTCCATCTGTATGGAGGAGAGGTTTGGTTCTGACGAAGATGCATGGCTTAGTACACTTGTAGGGAGGCAGATTCGAGTAAAGTGACAGACAGACATCCAGTCACTCACTTTTTACTAATAATTTTTAAATCATAATTACTTGCACAAGTACGTATATACAAGGTCGTCAGATCCAATACGGCATTTTACATGATCAAAGTGGAGTTCATTTACTAGGTAGACCATAATAGATTATCAAAGAAAAATATTGCTCGATTTCCTAGAACCCAGCATTTCGCAACTTATGTATGAAACTGCCAACAATCATGATACTGTTTTGCACCATTTTAGTGTGATGTTATTTATATACATAAATACCATCATACGGCAACTGCTAATCCATAATCTACTAAGGTAATCCAGATATTATTATTATTATAACACTTTATTTAACTGTTAAAGCAGTTTTCTATGAATACATCTTTTATCCCCTTTCCAGGGTGAATGGCCATCAGTTTTGCTTGGACTCATAAACTATCTTCACCTGTACCCATGCAGTGCAAATACCAATCAGTAGTGCTTAGAATCCATGGGCTTACCACTTTATATACGTAAGTGCTTCCAGCATGCCTGATAAATCAATGTCGGAATGGGTAACTACAAGGTCAAGTCAGTGACACTTCAAATCCTTCTTCTAAAGGCACCAATTTAGAACAAATCAAAAAATTTTAGTCTATCTGCACCAATTATAGCAACGAACTCATGATTATAATATTATTGTGCATGGCTGTTTTTGACTGGAGAGATCTGGTACAACCCTTCACAGTGAGAATAGTAGACCACTCGCTCCCAGACTCACAGAATATGCACCCTGTTGGCCTGCCCTCTCTTCCTATAGGTTGTTCACAGCAGGTGCCACATGACATTCAGGTTTCACATGCATTATATTATCCTCTGTACTGTCCAGGGACGGAGAGAAGTGGTTGTCTCAGCGTCAATCAATGTCACGCTACATGATGATGCCAAAGATGGTGAATTTGTACTATGAAGACTTCAATGCCATCACACATGAACTGGTTGAGGTTCTGACTCACCAAAGAAATCCAGAAAGAAATGGAAGGATGGATGACATCGAGAACATCTTATTCAAATGGGCATTTGAATGTATGTTTTTTGAATCAATGATTGTATTATATATATATATATATATATATATATATATATATATATGTATATATTATATAATATGTTATAGTTATATCCTGGTACGAGCATGATATCCAGGTTATCGCCCAAGACCGAGGCAAAGCCGAGGTCGCGGGTGATGACCTGGATATCATGCAAGTGAACCAGGATATAACTAACTTCTATCCCATGCAACTTGATTTTCAATTAGTACACTTGATTGGCAATAATTGATTTCATTAACACCAAATTGAATGTATCAACACCTTGTAGTTATTACCCGGGTGATAACTACCATACATGCCCAATTTTTCCTTTGATCTTTCACAAACTGATATATATATAATATTATGTATGTTGTGTGGGTGCTATCAAAGGCTGCACTGTGCACACATTCCTGATGTAAGCACACTCTTTTGGATGTATGCACAGTGCGAGCCTTTGCAATCTTTTCACACTTCTAATACTAATTAATTGGCGGTTGTCAATGGCAACAATAAGTGACAAACTTCCCATCACACTTTTATGGCACAAACAAGACTAGGGAACATACCACATATTCTTTGTAGAACCCCTTGTGCAGCTGTAGCCTTGATGCAAACACATCAAGGCTAATACATTTACTTGGGCTTCGCCCTCGTAATTTTTTATCCTTGGTGTGTTTGTATCAAGGCTACAGCTGCACAAGGGGTACTACAAGTAATACATATATATGTATGTATATATATATATATATATATATATATATATATGTATGTATGTATAATTACTATACGTAGGTATAAACATGTAGTAGCCACAATAGTCTGAGATTAAACTTTGCTCTTTTAGACAATTAATGTACTATATATAATGCCTAATCTGAGAATTCCACACTTCGACATTTGTGGCATTGTACTATTGCAGAATCAGGTTCTCTTTGATGACATGGCATTGGTCAAGCAGAATCCAAAACTGCTGGTTGGTATTAAGAAGACATCTTCACAGAACGCTTAGACTAAAGCCAAGTATTAAGCCGGTCTATATATGATCAAGGACAAACTTAATTTTAGTGAAATCATGTCTTGATGCATGGACGTGCATGTTCAATGCTTATTTTGAGTATTCGCCACCGGATGGTACTTCTCAAAGTTAGGTCAAACACACAATTAAGTAACCACCTTAAATTTGATTTAATACCATAGACCAGCTTATTAATCAGTACTTTGGTTTTAGTCTTGGTATTCAGCATAAATATCTGCTAATGCCATCCAGTGGTTTTGGATTTCCTTTGACCAATTCCATGATGGGAAGTTTCCAAGAAGAATACAATTCTGATGCATCCCAGTGCTACTTAAAAAAGGTGGAACACATGCACACATGCACGCACACACACACACACACACACACACACACACACACACACACACACACACACACACACACACACACACACACACACACACACACACATACACACACATACACACACACACACACACACACACACACACACACACACACACACACACACACACACACACACACACACACACACACAGAGAGAGAGAGAGAGAGAACTGTACTGTAATTTTATTATGCTGTCAATTTGCCTAGCTACTTCAAAGTTTGTCCTTGGGAATACATTTGGAGCACTTGGAGCAGACATGTCAGTGGAGGGTTCAAAGTTCATTGACAGTGTGCATCAGTTCAATATATACAGTGGAAAAGTTGCCAAAGAACCTCCCTTTCTAAGAAGATTTATAAAAACCAAGAATTTGAAGGGTGCTTTGAAAGCTCAAGATGATATACTTAGGATGGGTGCTAAGGTGATGATGCTAAGTCTAGAAAGTTTGTATCAGTATATATGTACATAACCTTAAAAACACCATGAAAACACTATGCGTAGACTAATGCGATATTCGGAACAATTCTCTTCTGTTTGAGAACAAGAAGGCCTATAATTCAAGCAATTGTATAAACATTCATGTGACTAACGCGTGTAGATGGAGGTCACAATGAAAAATATCATTGCTGTCAGAAACATCCGAAAATGATGTTTTAGGTGAAAATCAGTATGGCGAATCCAAGTTATGCGTATCATAATTTTGGTGCAAGGCAGATGGTTTAAGTAGGGCAATCTCCTCCAATTTTCTACAATGGATAACTGGGGGGTGGATCAACCTTGCACAGTGTGAGGGTTTGCTTCGTGTATGTTTTGAGCTTGTAAGGACGTTTAGTGTGGAAATTTCCATGATCCCCATCTGACACATGCAAGGATAACTGTCCAAAATACACCTTTTCTTTCACTCTCCTAGTTGATCATGAAAGTGGTGAGTATCTGCAACAATTTTGGATCCATTTCATTTAACTCCGCATTGGTGGAAAGTAATCTTCTTGCACGCATTGCACCAAAATTATGATTAATTTTTACGCATAACCTGGTCATTCTTTGTCCAATCGAAAAATAACGGTTACCACCATTAGATTTGCCGTACTGACTTTCATCTAAACCATCAGTTTTGGATGTTTCCAACGTCAATGAATTTTTCGTTGTGACCCCTAGTGTAGATCCGTAAAACATGTAAATTTTCAATCAAATTCCTTTGTAAACCACACAACACCCCTCTGTTTCCGGAATAGGCACATGTTATACCTGTGTAGGTGGTCATTGGGTCTCTCTTGACGATATTCACTTTTATAATACTTTCCTTAATGTCCCTGGTGAAATGTCTGAAGATCCATACATAAAGCCTTCAAAACTATGTACATATGGCCTTTGTTTGATGTTATCACCATTTCTGGCTTACATGATGTAGGAGTACTCTCGTGTTATTTGCATACAAATGGAGACAGATCTAGGTACACCCAATACAATATCCTCTATAATCCCTAAATGTTTGAAATTCAGAAAATAAGTTGAGCAAACTACGTAGCTGTAGCTGTTTAGTAGGAAAACAAGCAAAGTATATTGATAATCAGTAAATCAATAATAGTGCGGAGGGTGCTATGCACTTTTTCAAGGTAGATATTTTCCCCATTTTACTCCTAAACAGGTATAAATCCTGGACCAGTGTTTATGTCTGTATCACTGAAATTAATGTTTATCAGTGAAACTCCATTGGCAAGTAGTTTTTCAATTAGAGCCACCTTAGGCGGGATTGAAAATTTTTCTGCTATATGCATACAGTAATGACTTAGCATTACAACCAAAGATCAATTTTGTACTACTAAAGAGGTCAAAAAATGGCCTTACATCCTAGCTTCTGCAGGCTATCATATATATATACATTATGATTTTCTCTTACGTGAACATGCTCAACCTATAATATGTCTCCACAAATATCACATGCTTTGCAATGTCAGTGTACACTGTGTTATTTCCTTCCTCTTACTGTGTTTTTAAAATGAAGCCATGGATGTATACATGAAATATGTATAATATACGTATTTGTGTTATGATTATTATTGAAATTTTTACTGTACTTTCTATTTAGCACCAGAAAACCCTTCTGTTATGTTTTAATTTTGTCAATGACTAGCTGCTAGCTGTAAGGGTTCAATGCACTTATATTCTGCCCCCTCCCCCTCCCCGCACCACATAATTCCTCCCTTCTAGGTAATTCAAGCAAAGATGACGGAAATTGACAAAATGAGTCATGAAGAGCTGGAGAACACTGACAAGCATGATTTCCTCACTTTTATGCTGACAAAAGGAGGGGTAAAGATGTCCACTTTAATCCAAAACACTCTTGATCTACTCTTTGCAGGAGTCGAGACAGTACGTGTGTACACCATTTGTATGGATGCAGAGTGTATGCTAAATTACGTAGTTACTGCCAATATGATTTACATACAAAAACCTGTCGGTTTCCCTTTTATGTCCTATTTCATTGGCCTTCTTTTAAGATTCCACTGAGTTTGTGCGTAAATATATTTTTATTGGGTAGTGGCATTATACATATGCTTTAGGTAATATGACTGTGGAGTGGTGGGGCAACCTCTTTTGTGGATATTATTGACATTGACATATACTGCCAAACACCTTCAATATCAAAAAGAAAAACTTAATTGTTACAGTTACTTGTAGTAGTAATGTGTTTACCAGATATTAAACTTTTCATAATGACAATATTAGTGTTTATTGGTGTTCCACTATAGTACTTGACGTGATTGTTTCATATTATACAACAAATCCCAAAATCATGCCAAAGATGTGTGTACGTTTGCTGCTTGTGTACATATGTGCATGTGGGCATGCATACATAAGTATATGTATGCGTGCGTCCCAACATGTGTTTGGATGTGGGTGGGTGTGCATGTGTGCAAGTGCGTGTATGGTGTATGTATGTATGCATGTATTATAATTGTATTATATTATAAATAAGATGTACATGTTTAAACAATTAATATTTTTCATAATGGTTATATACCATGCCTCCTCACAGAGTGCCTACACTTTCCTGTGTGTACTGTACTGTGTGGCCACACATCCTGACATTCAGGTCAGGTTGAGAGAAGAGATCACCAGTGTAGTAGGTGACAGTGTCAATGTCACTCCAGAACACATCCACAGATTGACTCTTTTGAAGAACTGCATTAAGGAATCTCAAAGGTTGGAGATGATCTTGAGTTCTTTTGACAGCTGGGGATTAAAATTAGCCTTTTTAAGTTACACGTATATTAAAAAGGCGTACGCATGTGGATGGGACTGACTTGTATTAAATTTCGAATTAATTAGTTAGGAGTTGCTGTGAGGGCCACTAGGCATTTTTGATAAATGTATCTATAAGCACATCATTCAAGCATAGACATAACATGAGTGCATTCTTTATATTTAGCATTTTTTCAGATTGTGCAATTCAATATAATATAAGGATTCTTCAGTAAGTTTTTTGTCCATGTGAACATAGTTGCTACTGTCAACATTAGACCCACGCCAATGTTTTTAACATGCATGTCCTCGATCTCCCTGGTTGTTACATTCGACAATATGTGCACTGTAGAATTGTGTGTGTGTGTGTGTGTGTGTGGGGGGGGGGGGGGGGTGGTAGTGTAGTGTCTACTCATAGGGGATACAAAGGTCCAGTGTAAATTACCAATGCATGGTGGCCATGTTTTCCTGCATATGGAGTACTATGTCAATTGAAAGTGACATTGTCCAAATTTATTTCTGAATTATACGTAGATTGCATCCTATTGTTCCTATGCATGGCCGCATTGTCCAATCTGATGTTGTACTATCTGGATACAAAGTACCTTCAGGGGTGAGTAGCTGTATATGATAAATACCGTATATCTTCTAAAAATTCGTCGCTGACAAATTTGTCTAGATGAGAAGTATTTAAGAAGTTTCCACACAACCTGACGAAAACCTAAAAGATTCGACGAAAACTTAGAAGACGATTTAAAAATCAAACGCAAACATAAAGAATAATGACAAATTGTGAAGCAAACCTACTTTCGTACCCGTTCGTACTGATGTAAAAACTGCTGCTGGTTTTGAAGCTAAATATCACTCTGCTGTTAATGTTCACCAAATTTACAGAGATATCTGGACTTCCACTATTAGTGAAGTGCTGATGTGCAAGCATAAAGAGGAAAATGAGCATGATCGCTTAGCAGTAACGTGACGGTATACAGTAAAGAAGACATTTTAGTTTACAAAATGGGCGTGCCCTTGGATTTTGTCATCATTGTCTGATGAGCTGACGAAACCTTAGGAGAGATGACGAAATATTAGAATTTGGCCTGTTCGTTTTTTTAGAAGACTACCAGCCACTGTTTTTGGGGTGACGAAACCTTAGAAGGATGAAATTTTAGAAGATATACGGAATTATATTAAGCGCATGCATTATTTTAACTTAGTAATATTCGTCTATCATTAATTTCAGTTTGTTTAATATCTCTTTGTTGCAGACATTGGTAATGATACCAACCTATGCCTGCTCAAGACATCCTGGCAATTTCTATCAACCTGATGATTTCATCCCAGATCGGTGGTTGGAAGATGATGTGAGCAGGTTTGGATCTCTTCCCTTCAGCTTTGGTGCTCGAACTTGTATTGGGAGAAGAGTGGCTGAACTGGTGATCAGAATTGCATTGACACAAGTGAGTAATATTATATGCACATTTGATTCGCTACTGAAGAGGGTTACACATAGTATGAAATTTTTCAGCTGCTGGATTGATATGAAGATGCTTTATCTTTGAACAGATGATGAATGTCACAATTTTTCGATCATCAGACAATCATAGAATAATTGTATGTTTTGCCCACTCAGGCTTCTTCAGGAACACAAAATAGAATGGATTGAATACTATAATGTATTCAATTAGTTTGTTCTCCTAAAGAAACCAAGTCGGCAAACCATACAATTTTATGATTGTCTGATTATGGGAAAATTGTTATATGCATTGATCACTGTGGATTCTGTTCAAAGATAAACCATCTCCATAGCAAAGTTGGGTCTTATTAGAAAAGAGATCAATGTTGTTGAATAGTTTGAGTTCTTCCAATTTGAGGGAAATTCGATCTCTGAGTCAATAGCAACTGTGTTTGCGCACCCCTCATGCTTCCATTGTTTATGAACCAGCTATGTGTATATACGTAGATGTTGACTTGATCGCAAACTGAATTTCTTGAATTAATTCACTGATGTACCATGTAGAGGGTAATATTCTGGGTGTAAAAATATTATGGTTTTGTGGTTAGGGAAGGTATTTGAACCATAAATTATTTACTCATGAAATTCAGAAACCGTGTACACCCACGCACGCAGCTCTTAGCACTGTACGTGGTACAGATCTGAAGAATTAACAAAGGAATTAATAGTGTCTCAAACCTAGCATGTCCTTTATAAAGAATTTTTAGGCCGCAGTAGTAAATTACCTGATCCCAGTGGACCTATAGTGCAGTCAGCATCGTCACCATTGCCAACAAGGAAATTGGCTGCATTACCAGCATGTAGACGTCATATGGATTACCCGTTGGCCTTTGGCATTGAAGTCTATTGCTGACTTCAGCTTCCCAAATTTTACTATGGGTACGCGCATACACATATGCATGTATGTATGTACGTATAATCAGATTATTGTCTTTGTACGTATGGTGGCCTCGTGTCATGGCTTCAACCATAGATGGAAGTCAGTGGCGTATAGGAAGCATTTTGAAAGTGGGTAGGCCATACATGCAAGAGGCAGTTGTACTATATATGTGTGCCGTGGCCTCATTTGCATAGTACAGTGGAACTTGTCTATGATGGTCACTGTGTAATGCAGCCACCTGTCTA
>CAUJGJ010000135.1:542500-577500 GCA_963170055.1 Halisarca cf. caerulea
GTATTATTAATTAACCTCCATTCCTGTTGAGCTTTAGGTTCTAATATTTATAATGATTTATATTCGATACTAAGACTAAACTACCTACTGCCAAATGCAGCATTCACAAATTGTGTGTATATTTTACTTATGAAGTAGAAAAGCCTTGACTTTCATTCAAAGTGAGGTTAACTGGTACAAAGCTGGGTTGTGGAGAAGGAGCTTGTGGGGCCTGTACAGTCATGTTGTCACAATATGACCCTTCCAAGAAAAGTATAAGGTATTATTGTACATCAGTTTGTCCATAATTATCTTGTTGGCGCTTTAGCATATAATCTGGATGTGTAAATGTGTCTGTTTGTGGGATAATTTTACTAAAATTTTTGTATGTGCATGTGTGTGTGTGTGTGTGTGTGTGTGTGTGTGTGTGTGAGTGTAGGTGAGTGGTCAAGTGAGTACATTGTTGTGCATGTACGTATTTGTGTACTTTATAATACATAGAAGTGCATGTGCGCCTCCTGCATTTCCAACATTTATGGATATGTGCACACTATTCAAAATTAATGTGCTCTGCATGTGCTCTATTAATTTGTTCATGTCTCTATGTATTATCTCTCCTTTACCATTCATGCATTTTAGGCACTATTCAGTCAATGCATGTCTGTGCCTATTATGTTCAATGGATGGACTTGCTGTGACCACTGTGGAAGGTATTGGAAACATAGACTCCCTTCATCCAGTTCAGGAAAGGATAGCCAAAGCACATGGTTCACAATGCGGATATTGTACTCCTGGTTTTGTGATGTCCATGTACTCTTTGCTGAGAAATAACTCGCTGCCAACTCAAAATGAATTAGAAAGAGCTTTTGATGGAAACTTATGCCGTTGTACAGGCTATAGGGCTATACTGGATGGCTATAAAACATTCACAAAAGTATGTTTGTATGGCACTGTGTAACTATATGTGTACACTGTAAGTTGGTTCACATACTCTATAGTATGTAATCACATGTTTGTACATGCATTATGCACCTATAGGCTAAGATAATATTCATTGTTCAGTGGAACCCTATAAAGACCAAACTCAGAGGACCACACTTATAAGCATTCATTTTCAGAGAATTGTAATTCATACTGATTTCTACATCAGTGTTTGAAACTTTTTTTTCTTATGAGAAATTCCACATTATGAGAGAGCTTGTCTATAAGGAGGGTTCCACTGTACTGTAAATGATGTAAGTTAGGAATAATATGTTTCTCTTAATTAGGAGTTTTGCTGCAGCGGTGTGGTTTGTGGCAGTGAACAGAACTGCCACAATGGAGATGAAGCAATAGAACCAGGCACTAATTCTGTGAGTTGGTCCACATGCACACTTTATGTATTACACCAATACAATGTCATGTGATTGATTTTATCAGTAGCTGTACATGTTTCTATAAAAATAATTTACACTCCAACTATGTCAGATTAAAAACTCTCATTCTAATAATTTTATTATGCAGTTCCCTATATCAATCGTATATGAAAGTACATCACTCTTCCCACCACACACTATTCTTCATATCATGTGTAGGGCACATGCACTTTATTTAATCCTGAGGACTTCAAACCGCTGGATCCAACACAGGAGCCAATATTTCCACCAGAACTACGGGTACGGCACACTTTACTATACCATCAAAATAATGCTTTTTGTATATACAAATTCAAAGATGTGGCTTAAAGTATGGTGGATTTTACACTCATACTGCTATATACATATATATACATAGGTATGCCCGCATATGTATACTCACATGTACATACTATACTCTTAAACACCATACACACAATGTAACTATGCCTACATTTTATGTATACTTGCATATGGATTGTTAATAAGTTAGAGTATACCGATCCCATATACTCAAGTTTTGACACTTTACATGTATTACTCTGTAGGTTAGCAGGTCTCCCCATCCTCTCTATATAAAAGGACCTCTTACCAAATGGCATCACAATGGGAAAACTAGCATGAGCCAAAGTACCTGGATCAGACCTGTTTCTCTGCTCCAGCTTCTAGATGCCAAACATGCTCACCCTGAAGCCAAAATTGTTGCTGGTGGTACAAGTAAGTATCTAACCGATATACTTGTAGGTACTTATTTGCAAGCTGTGTTCTTCCGATGATTTTGATGGACACTTCACGTGTAGGACATACATTCACTGCTTTCGCACGCACACACACACACACACACACACACACACACACACACACACACACACACACACACACACACACACACACACACGCACACAATTATGATATCAATATGAATAATTGCTCAGTGTTCTGAAGTAGATTAAGTTTTTACTCTATAGTAATCCTACCTGGTGATGGAGAAAGTGTTAAAGTATTCATCTGAAATGGCACTTAGGGTATTATGCAGGGCATTAGCATTAATTTCAGGGATATTGGAACACAGAGGTACCATATTGTGCCGTTAAGTTTTCAAGGAGCTTAACTTTTGTGTTTTTCAAGGATGAGTGCTGGAGTACGAAATTTGTGTACTGTGAAAAATTGGTGCACTGCTTGGTTGGTAGCAGCTGAACGACAGACCCGTGAAATTATTTTCCATGAATATATATTTCTAAAGTAGTCAATCACAGATATTTAGCATTATGCGGTATTTTCAGGGGCTACATACGTATGTTCTGCAAATCAGTATGACTTGCAGGTCATAAATATGTAGGTATAGTTACAACTTACAGTTCATAATGATGTGTGCTTAGTTATATATGTTTTGCCCACTTTCACTCTGCTGCAGCTACTGAGATGAAAGTTGGAGGGAGCGAAAACTCAACCTTCATTGGTGCACTTTGTGTTCCTGAGTTGATGGAGATGAAGGAAACATCCGAGGGACTGCATGTTGGAGCTTCCTGTTCCCTGCATTTAGTAGCTGAAAAAATGAAAGAATTGATTTTTGATCTTCCATGTAAGTGTTTTGAGCCTAATATATATATTATAATATATTATCCATACATACATAGTTGCCCTAATGTATGACATTGTGTAAGTCTGAAAAATAAGCAAATCCTGGCCGGAGAGCATAATAGAATTAATTAAAATCGTTTGTTTTGTACTACTATTAGTAAGTTATATTTGTTAAACATTTAATGATACTTTAACAGAGTTGAATAAAATGTAAATAATGCTAAATTTTGTTGGAGGTTATTAAAATACATAACATTTAAAATCTCTCATTCCTTACCCTGGTAAGCTTACAAAACACAAGTATTTCAGGCTGTTGTGGAAATGCTTCGCTGGTTTGCAGGAAATCAAGTCAGAAATGTTGCAGTGAGTCTATTCTATTCACTGATCATATTGCATCAGTATTAATTGCATATGGTAACTTTTCATACAACTGTTACTGAAACAAGTATTGTTTGTATTTGTATTGTAACATTCCTATACTTCTTCTACTTGCTTTGACCCTGTTGTACAGTCTGCCGGAGGTAATTTGGTGAATGCCAGTCCAAATTCAGTTTTAAATCCTATATTTATGGCTGTAGGAGCAGTGGCAACAATAGCTTCAAAACTAGGTATGAATTGAGTATGGATAAATTTTTGTATGTATGTGTGTGTTTGAGACTTAACTTATGTTGTTTCTGCCAATGGTACATATAGGAGGGCATCGTACAGCTGTTATAAATGAGGATTTCTTTGTTTCACATGGTAAAGTTGCCATGGAAGACAGTGAAGTACTTCTCTCCATTTTAGTACCTTACACAAAACAGGTGGGTTTCATGGTACTGTATTCCTGTTTATATATTTTTACTGTCTCATCTGAACAAACATGTTCACAATGTGTAATACTGTAGTCTCAGCATGTAATGGCCTACAGACAAGCTAGAAGACGAGAGAATGACACTGCAGTTGTGAATGCAGCATTTTTAGTTGAACTTACAAAGAGGGACTTAACTGGCATTCCAGCTGTGCACCGTGCTCAATTTCTCTTTGGGGGAAGAGGGCCTTTGGTAAAGGCTGCAAGGGGAGCTCAACAATCTATCATAGGACTTTCATGGGATAATGCACTGCTGGAAAAGATGTTGCATTTGCTACCACTGGATCTTTGTACTAGTTCAGATGCTTCAGGTGGGATGACAGAATACCGTCAAGCCCTCTCCTTAAGCTTATTCTATAAGTTCTACATGACAGTTTTGGGAAGGATTACTGCCAGTGTGAGTGATATCATATAATATGCTTATGTATGTGTATGTGTGAGAACATATTATACAGTGTGTCATTCAGAAATTTTGGAATAATTTAAGGTTGAGGCCAAACTTGACGTGCCAGGAGTGGTGGCTATAATTATTAGACTTCTCTTTAAATCTTCCCTATACCTGATGTGTATGTATTTTAGTTTTTAAAATATTTGGCAATACCTTGATAAAATTATTTATGACTGAGACAAGACTAAGTATTCAACAATCAAGATCCACGATGAGATATTTCTTTTGTCAAGATGGGTCAAAGGGTATATGCATGTTCCTTTCACCACAGCCAGGATAAAGCCTTGATGTGTACACATGTATACACATTATTCTTGCGTCACACAGTGGTCTTTGTTTTCAGGATTCATGTATAGTATTGTTGTTAATAGGAGATAGTGTGTAAAGTTGGCCTTTATATTTCACAAAATGGTAGACACTAACAAGATTTACAATAAAAGCTCAAGTATTCAAGAATGAATTTTGTAATTTACCCATCTATCATGATTTATGTGAAATAAACGTTCTGCACAAATATGGACCACTGTTGTATGCAGAGCGTTCATGCAGTCCATTCCTTGTGCATCTGCTTGTAGTCCCTACCACAGTCTGAGGTCAATATTACTAGACCAATCAGCTATCACGCAACTAAAAGCTCTCAGGGATTCCAAGATGTTCCTTTGGGCCAGTCCAAGAAGGATAGCATAGGAAGACCCATACCCCATTTGTCAGCAACAAAGCAGGCATCTGGAGTAGCTATATATGTGGATGATATGCCACAGTATGCAAATGAGCTCTACTGTGCAATAGTTTGGAGTGCTAGAGCCCACGCTAATGTAGTGGAGGTAAACGCAGAAGAGGCTACTAAAATACCAGGTGTATGGGGATTCATTGGAAGTGGAGATGTGAAGGAGGGGGAAAGCAATATGCTACCATTGTTTGGTTTCTCAGATGAAGTGATCTTTCCTACAGAAGTGAGTACCCCTATTGTGTACACGTTGGTTCTAGCATTAGAAACAATAATTTAATCTAAATTGACACACAATTATACATTATATTGTACATTGATTCAAAATGCATGTACGTATGTACAAGCATGCTTGTATTACGTACATACAGTAAAACCTGTCTATAATGATCACTCAAGGGACCAGGTGACATTGGTCTCTGTAGACAGGCAGTCCTTCTACAGAGGTGCATTAGTATCACTGAGGTGGCCCATGGAACAGCATACAGTGGTCTCTATAGGCAGGTGGTCTTTCTATACAAGTGGTCTTTAAGATGGGTTTCACTGTATATACCTAGTACTATACTATTAATGTCTGTACACATGAATATACATGTAGGACTGTACTACGTATATGTATGATGCTATACACATTAAATGTACTCTTGCACTCACATGAATATTGGTTGAAATTACAATTTTCCACTTTGTACTTGTAAAATATTCTACATTAAATGGTACTTGACATGCTTGCATACATGTCTTATTCAATTATTGCTCTTGGCTTGAAGGTGACCTGTCGAGGGCAAATCCTTGGGCTCATTCTGGCTAACGATCAGCAAACAGCAAAGAACGCTGCCAGAAGAGTGACAGTGACATATGAAAATCTACCTTCTATATTGTCTATACAGGCGAGTATAAGTGTTAGCCAGGAAACCATTTAAGACATAATACATATACATACTTTGCACAAAAGTAGTGAACCTCATGAAATTTTAGTGATTGACTCAGGAGCACAATGGAGAGTCATGAGTTTTAGATGTATTTTGCTGCCTTCATTAATGTTAACATCACAGTTGATCTAGTTGAGCTTCTAAAATGATGTTGATGGTGCATGTTCTTTGTGTCATCGTTTACAGGAAGCCATAGAGAACAAAACTCTTTATGAATTTAATCGTGAAATTAAAGTAGGAGATGTAAGTCGTGGATTTGATTATTCAGATCATGTGATTACAGGAGAAATCCATATTGGAGGTCAAGAGCATTTCTATATGGAAACCAACTCTGTTCTTGTTGTACCCAAAGAAGATGGAGAGATGGAGGTTTTCAACTCTACACAAAATGCACACATTACTCAGATGCAGATAGCACAGGTCACAGGAATTCCCTCCAACAAAATTGTTGTGAGAGTGAAGAGAATAGGTTCGATTGTCCTCTGCATTAAATTATAAATATTGTATTTATAGCTAATCCTCTTTAATTTCTCTGTAGGTGGTTCATATGGTGGCAAAGACACACGCTCTATTCCACTTGCATGTGCTGTTGCACTGGCAGCTAAAAGGTTCATAGATTGTAATGCATCATTGTACACTATTTTGTACTTCAGGGAGCTGAATACTTTTACTCACATATTATGCACATATTATGCAGAAGTTGTCGACCAGTACGGGCTATGTTAGACAGATATGAAGACATGAGTTCAACTGGAACAAGGCATCCTTTCCTGGGGAAGTATAAAGTACTTAATTCCAATTTATATGGTGGATTGTCCAGATAGTTTGTTTAGCACAAACACACACACACACACACACACACGCACGCACGCACGCACGCACGCACACACACACACACACACACACACACACACACACACACATTTGTACAGACATGGATGAATTTAAACATGATCTTTCACATGAATCTCATACACTTGATACAAAATTACTTTTAGTCTACATCAATTTCCTGATTATTTATAATTTATTGCAATTATATCTAATTGTTGTGTTAGATTGGTTGCATGAACAATGGGAAGATCATATCTGCTTATGTGGAGCTATATAGCAATGGTGGCAATACACTTGACTTGTCGTTGAGTGTGTTAGAGCGAGCTTTATGTCATGTGGACAACTGCTACAAGATCCCGAATTGGCACGTAATTGGCAAAATATGCAAGACAAATATTCCATCATCAACAGCTTTCAGGGGATTTGGTGGACCCCAAGCAATGTTTGTGATGGAGGACATCATTGTAAAAGTAGCACAGGTTTGTGTGGTATAGCCTACTAATGGTGAAGCCTATTAATACCCATGCACCCACCATGTGCACATGTGTTTGTGTGCTTGCACGTATGCCCATTCCATGTGCATGTGTGCGAAAGTGTATAATATAAATTTATCCAAATTATCAATGTTGTATGAATTACTACAAGGCTTAAAAATTCTTACACGTATACATAGCATCTAGGCTTGTGCTCGTTACTAAGACAATTATGTATAGTATTCATTTCATAAAGTAAAGCAATCAGGCATTACACGTACTGGGCAGTATTTTCATGTTATATTGTGGTAGTATATGAAGCTCTATATACCTCAGTTTTGTCTCTAAGTGGTTTTCAGTCACTTTTTTGTGTGTACTGTTCTTTCTTCATCTAGGTTTGTGGTTTGGATCCTACTGAAGTTCGACACCTTAACCTCTATCATGATGGCGACCATACACATTTCAGACAAGCATTAGTGGACTGTCACATTCAAAAGTGCTGGGAGGAACTCATTGAAAAAGCTGATGTTCAACAGCGTAGGATTGCTATTGATAAATTCAACAGGTAATTAGTAATTATGTGATCAGTACACATTGCCCACTTTCTAAAATAAATGTAACTTGTTTACTTTATTGTTATTATAGTGAAAGCCGATGGATAAAACATGGATTGGCTATTGTGCCTACTAAATTTGGTATTGCTTTCGACCGTGGACACCTGAATCAAGGAGGTGCTCTTCTTCATGTGTATGCTGATGGCCAGGTCCTGCTGACTCATGGAGGAACAGAGATGGGACAGGGTCTCCACACAAAGATGGTCCAGGTCTGTGCAAGGGCTCTAGCTATTCCTCCATCCAAAATCCACATCAGTGAGATGGCAACTAATACTGTTCCCAATGCCTCAACAACAGCTGCCTCTGTATCCACGGATCTTTATGGAAAGGCTGTTCAGGTAAAGGATAATATTGCATTCCTCAAATACATAAACAATTACAATGATGAAACGAATGTCCATTTGTATAGAATGCTTGTGAGACGATCAGGACTAGACTATCACCATATGTGGATGCCAACCCAAAGGCCACATGGGAGGAGTGGGTGAAATCAGCCCATATGGATCATGTAAACTTGTCTGCACAAGGTTTCTACAAGTAAGTCATATGAAATTAATGTTCAGTTGATGTCAGTTGTAGTTTTCTTGAGTACACTGCAACATGATGTATCCACTTGAGAACATTTACGTATATGTCACATCAATACTTACACACATGTAAGTGTTACTGTAATGATAGTAATTCTGGTACTGTAATATCAATTTTGCCAGAGCTCAAGGTCAGAGTTTGTGTAGAAGCAGGCACATCTTCCAGTGTACACATGTGCATAATATGTGAGGTGTGTGTGTGTGTGTGTGTGTGTGTGTGTGTGTGTGTGTGTGTGTGTGTGTGTGTGTGTGCATGCGTGTGTGCGTGCGTGCATGTGTACATACATAGGTCCATGCGTGTATGAGTGCTTATGTGCATGCATGTGTACGTATGCATGTACATACATATATCAGTATAATGCTTTGGTGTCTGTTATATCCAATGAAACTTATAAGAACTGTTTATCTGTTCTGATTAGAATAAGTGACCAGGTAGAGATGGATTGGAAGAAAGGAGAAGGTCAGCCATACTCCTACTTCACTTATGGTGTAGCTTGCAGTGAAGTTGAAGTGGATCTGTTAACTGGAGACCATCATGTACTGCGGACAGATATTGTGATGGACGTTGGTGAGAGCATCAATCCTGGTATTGACATTGGACAGATTGAAGGAGCCTTTGCTCAAGGCTATGGTCTATTCATGTTGGAGGAGCATGTGTACCTTGATGGTGATGAAGACATTAGGGGGACTATAGTGACAACTGGTCCGAGGTCATATAAGATTCCATCTCTTTCAAGCATCCCCACTGAATTCAATGTGTCACTTCTCAAGGGAGTGCCCAACAAACGTGCTATATACTCTTCTAAGGTATGCCAATACACTCATGTAAACCTAGCTATCAACTTGGATGGTTGCCTAATGTCACACTGAAAAGACTTGGCCACAATACATTAGTACAAATTTATTTTCACTCAAAAACTTATGATACATGAAATACAGTTAGAAGCATTTCAAAGCGATATTGGTACATTTTGACACACTAGCTACAAGATAAAGTAGTTAAAAGCCTTCGTACTATGCCGATCTTTTTAAAAGAACTTCGAATCTTAGATGGTGAGGTATGGCTCCACAACACCATTACAATTTAAGATGATCATTCTTCTTCATCTTGTCATTGGACTGGGTGCACACTGTGCGAATTTCCAACTCCCATAGCATATACATGTATGTGGGACGTAGGAATTTTCAGTGTGCACTCAGTCCAACTAAACTCTGACCAGCCCTATACCCATCTAGCCTCATGTATGTATAGCCCTATACTCATCTAACCCTATGCTCATCTATAGCCCTATGTCCGTCTTGCACTTTGCCCCCCTTGCCTTGTGCCTGTTTCATAACTTACCCTTGTTTCAAATGTTTTTGGAGGATAACTTTTTTAATAAGTCTTTTTACACTGTGCTGTGTCAATCCTACATCCTTTACCATTATTAGAATGGTTTTATACGCATTTGGAGTACAAAAATTAATGACAAGATTAAACGTATGCCATTTATTTACAAGTTTTGCCTGGCCAAGGGAAACATAATTCGAGTTAAACACACGAATCACCTGGAAAGCATTGCCAAAAGGTAATCGGCTACAGCTGAACATTCATTGAATATCAATGTTTTGAAAACAATTGGCAATATGTATATACATATACATATATATATATATATATATATATATATATATATATATATATATATATATATATATATATTGTAAAAACAGATCATGGCAGATATGTTACACAATATACCAGCTTGCAGCTCATCATTCTTGACCTAAAATTGATCGTCAATTAAAGTAGTACTCAGTCTCAGTGGGTTCATTTTCTGCTGCATGCAATACTCTTGGAATATTCACACTTTCTTTGGAAGGGGCCATTTATACTTTCTGATATCATAACTTGATGGGCTTGTTCTTTTTAGTCAATGACATGCAGCTGTTGTTGGCCAAGAGTAAAACTAATGTACCTATATTCCCTCAATATTGTATTATTGTTATTATGGCGATCACTACCAAATAACATCCGATGCTGTGGGGACTTTCGGGTGTTCACTAAACTATGTGAAAATCACTAGTCTTTTTAAATGAATAACTCATTGACAATATGATTTTGTACATATCATCAATCAGACACTATTTTCATACTCATGCATCAATAATCTTATCTCATTACAGATTGAATTTATTCCATATAATGACTAAATTTATAATTTTTGCTCATCTATTCATTCTATTATCATTTCAACATAATGCAAACCTCGAACTCTTTTGTTGAATTTTTGTACACCCCCTTTGTTGTTTTTGTTTTTTGCCTTTTGTCCCTTTTCTTTTCTGGGTGCCACTTACAGTAGCCTCTGGCTAAAGGTTCCCCAGGTTAAATAAGAATACCCTATACCCTATACCCTATTATCTTACACTTTTTGTCTGTTTTGTATCAGCCCATATTACTGTCATGACTACCAGCTTTTTATGCAGGCAATAGGAGAAGCATCACTGTTCCTGGCCTCCACTATTTTCTTTGCTGTACGCGATGCTATTGCATCCTCCAGGTAATGAATAATTTTATTTTACTCTGGTTGTTTGTGTTACATTGTTTGCCCATGCTGTCAGGAGAGATCATGGTGCCAATGATGACTTTCAGCTAGACAGTCCAGCCACATGCGAAAGAATCCGCATGGCATGTGCTGATAAGATGGCACAGGTATGCACATAACGTTTGTGAGTATTTGTGTATCTTATAATTTTAAATGTGTGGGCTGATATAATTGGCTAACACACTCAACATGTCTGTGTGCATTGGTTTGTTGTTATAACACTTCAGTTTGTCACTCTTTTTGGTACACTGGGAATGATTTATATAAATCCATATATCCCGAATCATCATTCATGTTTTGTAATTACATTGTATAATTTTCATCAACCTGAGGTGGTAAAAAGCATTATTTGGCTCCATGCATACTGGAGCACTCATGATACATTTAGCCTATATATACATACAGCAACTATCAACAAGTATGCAGACACTCTTTATGGATAAATTGGTTCTCTATCTATGCCTTATTTTATGTTAGTTTATCTCTGTCACATATTATGTATAGATAATATATTATATTATCATCATGTTATAATAATTTTGAATCTGATCCATTGTCATTGTTCTGGTGTTAGGCCATGTGTATGTGCATGTGTATTAATGCAATCTAGTGACATATATACTCTGCTCAATCTACTATCCGTGCAGCTTGGTGTCAGCAATGTTACGGACAATGGAAGAAGGTGGAACATCATAGTCTGACATTATTATAATCCAGACCTAATTAAATAATTATTAGTGCACATTTTTGGAATTGGCTAGATTTATCAACATAATATTATGCATAAGTACAGAATAGTGTGAACAAGTATCTGCGAGTGTATTTTTTGTGCGCTTGGGTACATGTTCATTCACTGTGTATGTCTCTGTGTGTGTTTGTGTGTGTGTGTGTGTGTCCATGTGCATGTTAAATGTACATTCCATGCATGTACTTGCGTGCATGTGCACGTGCAATGAAAGAGTGTATATTATATGTATACATACATACACCACATCTTCCTCTATATCGATATTATATACACCCTTTATTTGAGCTACGTCTATACAGTAGTGTGAGTTTATAGCTGAGTTGCATGGTTTTAAATTACTGTATTTGGTGTACTTTTATATACCTTGCAACGAATCAGGCATAACAGGACCTCGTTAGCTATAGTGCATTGTACTGTACCTGCATTCTTTGTATCTACTTATAGAAACATGCATGCCAAAGAAGCCTTAGCTGGTTTATCATGTATGTATGACGTGACACTTGTTAGGGTGACTCAACACTTTAGGGTGACATGTTCAGGCAGGTGGCTGGAAGCCCATTAAGTTACAATATCAGACAGTTTAAGTGTCCCCTTCCAAAGAAAGTGTGAATATTCCAAGAGTAATGTTTAGCATGCAGCAGAAAATGAACCCACTGAGACTAAGTAATACTTTGACATCCAATTTCAGGTCAAGTACGAGCTGCAAGCTGGGATATCACGTAGCATATTCGTCATCTGTTTTTGCAAGACAACAAATGACTGGGGTTACTAATGGTAAAGAAGACAATTATTGCAAACCATTCAATGCAATTCCAAGAGAAAAAGGTCTGCCCTATTTTGGAACATTCCTCAAAGTTGTCAACAGATTCAACCTGCATTTCTTAATCCCAATGGAAAGAGCTGAGAAACATGGTAAAATATGGAGAGAACAACAACTTCCTGGGAAAGAATACGATGCTGTTTACATCATAGACCCGGAGGATGTTCAAGAGGTTTTCAGGGTGGAGGGGAAAACACCTCATAGAATGAGCATTCCTGGAATGCAAGCTGTTCGAACAGCATCTGCTGGTCCAGAAGGGGAGCTGGGAGTACTTTTTTCGTAAGTTATGGAGACGTACATAGCCAGATGTTGATATGGTATAAGTGTACATTATGTCTGCATGTGTGCCAATCATTCTCTGTACAAACACTCCCGTATAAGCCTGATAGTGCATGAACATCGTCACTCATAGTCTAACTAAAGATATATAGTCTAGCTATTGTATGATTATTAGGTAGTACCGTGCCTGAAACAATGTTTATATATTATCTATTTCAGATTTATAGCATCATTCATTGATGCCTCACTCACATAATATTACATAGTTTTTGATAACGTATACCATGATTTAGGTTATTAACGTTATAATGTGTTCAAATATACCTAGGGCAGTAAAGGAGATTTAAACAGAGGGATCTATTTGTCATCTCATTGTGATTATGAATGCTAATTAACTTAGCTTAAAGATTTCAAATGCTATTGTAGACTTTTTTAACTGATTGGTATTGATTTTGGAAAATTAATAGGCTAAGCATTTATGCTTACTTGCATGATAGTCACATTCTCTGACACTTTTTAGCTAATTTAATATCCTTTTGAAATTGCATAATTATTATTAGATTTGTAAAAGTGATGTATTAATTTTTTATTGATGGGATGTGGACTTTAGTGCTCAAGAAATTCTACGCTTGCAATCTAACGCTATTAATAGTAATATAACCTCATAGCATACATGCTCCTGCACGTGTGTACTCATAGCATGCATGCTCCAGCACGTGTGTACTCATAGCATACATGCTCCTGCACGTGTGTACTCATAGCATGCATGCTCCAGCACGTGTGTACTCATAGCATACATGCTCCTGCACGTGTGTACTCATAGCATACATGCTCCTGCACGTGTGTACTCATAGCATGCATGCTCCTGCACGTGTGTACTCATAGCATATATACATACATGCTCCTGCACATGTGTACTATTGCTTCCGCATACCTTCACTGCTATGTCTTCGTTAAGCTTTCAGTAAGCTTGAATGGTTGCTATTGTATAATAAACAGGAAATTCAATCACATATTGTTATAGCCCACTTGTACTTCACACTGTGAGGGTGCTCCCTACAGCGATGCACCATGATCAATCACAAATCAGACTAAGTTTATGTTATAACTAACACCACAATAATATAATTTTATCAAAGGCCTTACAAGCCGCAGCATCACTCATAATTACAGTGAAACCTGTATATAAGTTATAAGGACCACTCAAAGGACCAACAAACCATGGCCTCTATAAACAGGTGGTCCTTATGTAGAGGTGCAACAGATGAGTACTGTTTGAGTGGTTCTTGGATCTGTCCAGAGTGGTCTTTATAAACAGGTGGCCCTTCTATACAGATGGTTTTTAAAACAGGTTTGACTGTACATGATAACTAAGACTTTCATTGTGCTACAGCCTAATGGTAAATTTGCAAAACTTACTCCTCACCACCTAGAATCAAATGCGAGTTGTTGATTACTTCAATCTTAGTGTATCATATCCGCACCTGTCACTAAGTTTGGAGACTCTGCCAGCCAAATCAGCAGTCCATGGGCCACTATAACATGCTAAAACATTCACAATGCTTGGCTACACAGTCATTGCAAGACACTTAAGCAATAATTTTACCACTTTTTAACTGTATATTTCTTACATTACAGAGATGGAGAGAAGTGGTTATCTCAGCGTCAACCAATGTCACGTTACATGATGATGCCAAAAATGGTGAACTTGTACAGCGAGGACTTCAATGCCATCACGCATGAACTGGTTGAGGTTCTGGCTCAAAGAAGAAATACAGAAAGAAATGGAAGGATGGATGACATAGAGGATGTCTTATTCAAATGGGCATTTGAATGTATGTTTCTTGTGCTTAGCCACCCAATTATAAGTATATAACTTTATTTAAAACTTTTAATTTATTCTGTCAATTCACCCAGCCACTTCAAAGTTTGTCCTTGGGAAGACGTTTGGGGTGCTTAGAAGTGACATGTCAGTGGAAAGTACTAACTACATTAGTAGTGTACATAAGCTCAGTGAATACAGTGCAAAAGTTGTCAAAGAACCACCCTTTCTGCGAAGATTTGTAAAGACCAAGAATTGGAAGGAAGCACTGAAAGCTCAAAATGATGTGCTAAGAATGGGAGCTAAGGTTTGTAATGATATCAGTAAAGTTGCACTAATATAATAATCATCACTGGTCGTAGCCAAAACGGCCCTTGACCTCAGCAATAGTATTTATCTTATCATGGCAAAGCAACTACATGCACATGGTATGAAACATCATGTAAGAGTACACACACAGAGGACACAGTGGCAAACAAGGAAAACATGGTAAGAAACATCAAGAGTACACACGCAAAGGACATGTACAGTGGCAGGCAAAGAAAACAAATAGAAAACGACAGCAAAATCAAATAGGTGGCGATAAATAGGCTAATCTTAGTTGTGTTGCTTTTGAAATATATTGTGAAGTTTGATTGATGATTGCAGGGTCTCTACTGCCCAGGACATAAATAAATTTTTCATGGGAAGATAGAAATTTGAATGTGCTATAACGACAATTTAAAAATGAGAATAGTTGAAATCGTGGTTGGGAATAAAATGGGCAGACAATCAAAAAGTGGACTTCATCTTCAATAGAATTTAGACTGCATAGTGTGCATTTACGTTCTAAGACAGGTGTGATTGGTCTAGTGCGTCGTCCAATTTCAATCATCAGGTTGTGGTCTGAAATACGAAGCTTAGTAAACAATTGTCTTAGTTTGGGTTTGCGGATGCTAGTTAAATATGTTTCAGGTTCCTGAAAATCAGATTTAATTAGCCGGTACATTCTCAGCTTACTACCCCCGAATGGAGTGAGGCCCTCATCTTTGTTGATGGTACACATCTTGAATTGAGTTTGTTGATCAAGCAAAGTTTGAAGAATGAATTTTAGAGATGGCGTTAATAAATCTATATTGTGGCCAAGCTTGATAAATTATGTAACAATAGTCTAATGATGCATTTTTGTAGACCCTTAAGTACCTTGCTCATGCAGTCCTTTACTATTTCATACGAAGTGTTAAAAGTGATTATATGCTAACCGTGGAAATATGGCAGACTGCATGCATGGTCCATGTGTATTGTTCATGCCACATGAATGGCTAACTATACATTACACAGCATACTATGTACTCTGTTCAATTCAATCATTAGATAATTCAAGCTAAAATGACAGAAATTGATCAAATGAGTCCAGAAGAACTGGAGATTACACAACGACATGATTTTCTCACTTTCATGCTAACCAGAGGAGGACTGAGGATGTCCACTTTAGCCCAGAACACAGTTGATTTACTCTCTGCAGGAATTGATACAGTTTGTTTCCTATCTAGTGAAAGTTACACAATGTCTTCTTTATTGTCAGTTGTATGTAGTCAAAGTAACTGTGACATTCCACCTTCATCCCACCTGCCTTCAGTTTTATGCACAACATGTGCTCAAATTTAAAGTACATTGGTCTATACATACCTCTCATACAATCAAGGATTGGATACTTTGGTCAACGATGATGTTTCCATTCTGTCTGTATATACAAATCTTCACCTTATATATTTAAGTATGCACTTGCCACTCTGTCACCTCTTACCAACTTGCCCAAATTTTGTTGACTTTTGTTGCCTGAGACCACATAAACAAACTGAATATATTGCATTGTTCTTTTCATGTGTCATCTAGCACAACGTCATGGCATTTACACACACTAACAAATCCCACATGCTCAGATGTACACAACGTTCACACATTACTATGATCATCACATGCTTAGATGTACAAAACGTTCACACATTACTATGATCATCAAAATGGTATTGTTCATAAATATACATCTTCTTCCTAGACTGCCTACACTCTCCTGTGTGTACTCTACTGTGTGGCCACACATCCTGACATTCAGGTCAGGTTGAGAGAAGAGATCACCAGTGTAGTAGGTGACAGTGTCAATGTCACTCCAGAACACATCCACAGATTGACTCTTTTGAAGAACTGCATTAAGGAATCTCAAAGGTTAGAAAATATAATAATATTTGTTTGAGGCCGTCATGCCCACTCTGACCAATAATGGTATTGTGTAGTATAATTGAACAGATTCATTACCAATGTGTTTTATTAACGACCACTCTTCATCCTTTAACAATATTATAGTTTTCATTTCTTCTTCCTAGATGTGTGTAAATACGAAATCTTGGTCTGTAATATACATGTACATTCAATTTTATATGGAGAATGACAATATCATGAATTTTATATGTCATACTTACCATGTGTAGCTAACATCGTTCAAATTACTAGATTACTGACACTAATTCAATTTTAGATTCTCTTGCACAAAATTGCTTTTGAATCGCTACACATTTATACACTTGCACTGTGCTGTTTATCATTCAATCCTGGCTATATCAATCCATGTATCAAGCTTTACCTACTCAATCAGCACTGTGAGAGGTTCCCAACCTGTACACTTGGACATGTACTGTATATACCCTATAATATACAGAAATTATCCAAAGTTCCATTAATTTTGTTTCTGTAGATTGTACCCTATCATCCCAGGTCATACACGTATCCTCCAAAATGATGTTGTACTCTCAGGATACAAAGTACCTTCTGGGGTGAGTATATAGTAAAATTCATTCGTTTTCAGAATAAAATTTTGTACTCTAGTAAACAGGAAATGCATTTTGAATAACTTTACAGACCTTAGTAATGGTACCAACATATGCCTGCTCAAGACATCCTGACAACTTCTATCAACCTGAAGATTTTATCCCGGATCGGTGGTTGGAAGATGATGTGAGTCGGTTTGGATCTCTTCCCTTCAGTTTTGGTGCTCGAACATGTATTGGGAGAAGAGTGGCTGAACTGGTGATCAGAATTGCATTGACGCAAGTGAGTAAATGATAATGCATATTGAAGTTGCTGCTAAAGAGTAATATTATTGAAAATTAACACAATTGGAGACCACACACAGCCACTAACTTGAAGGGATTAACATTCAAGGTCTATATACATAAATGTAGTGGTGGGGTATAAATGGCATGCACTGTTCCGTATAGTTAACATTTGGGTTACATGCAATGTTTGTTACTACGTCAACCCACTACAACTGGATCACATGGAAGTACACATCTTCCATGTATGTGTTTGTTTGTTAAAAATGTGTATAGGATCCATACAATGTACAGTATGCTAGCACACTCATGTATACCAGCAATCATACATGAAACTAGGCAGTGAGCTCTTCCTATTAACCACTTTGTTATTAAGCACACGCACAAATGCATGCGCACACCTGCACACAGACACATGCATGTATGCATGCATGCATGCACACACACCACATACAGCCCACACCCTGGCCTCTAAATGCATGCACACATTCTTATAAAGCTCACATACATGCATACACACATGTCATGCATATTTGTGTCATTTGTTTTCCTTGTAATAGCTTACAAGAAGATTTAACCTGTCATACTTAAGCAAAGAGCCCATTCATCTGGGGACACGGAAGTTAACCATTTTTCCTGATGAACCTGTGCTATTGGGACTCAAGGATATCAATTAATTCATAACTGTGCAATATTACAACTGTGCAGCACCCTGCATGCAGCCATGATCTGTTTACTTTGCAGAATATAACTTCTAATTTACTCTTTACTAATGACCTAACAACCTCATTTAACAAAATTTCTTACATTTCAAGAGAAATTAGTCAGCACTTCATGTGTTCTCTTCACATGTAAATTAGTACAGTTTGCTTCAAAGGGTGACAAAATATGCATGTTTTGTATGCATGTTTTGTCCTATGCATGTGATAGAAGACATTGCATCTGATTATGCATAAGGTGAATCCCATATAATACCCTTTGTTGCTTCTAAGGGTAGTGTATGCCATGATAGCAGCATACAGGTATTATATGTAACTTGGTGCAGGCCTGTGGAATTCAGCATTCAAGAAGATTGTGGTACTTAATATAACCATTCTTCCATTGATCTTCATAGTGTCAGTGATTACTGGGATAGATAGCAAAGGTAAAAGAGATTGTCTTTTGCTGTGGGGGGTTGACTGAGTGAACAGTTTTTATTCTTGCTGTGGAGTCTGTAGAACTCTCGACACTGGGACGAGAGCTTGCCAAGATGAATTCAAAAGAAATTAATATGGTCTGTAGGAAATCGCTGCCCATACATTCGCATAATATCATGCAAGGAAGAATAGCTCAAGTCAAAACCAGAAGCTATTTCTCTCAACTCCAAATTCATTTATTAAATGGAATAATAAATCACCAGTATATTTAACACATTTTAATGAGAACTACAAAAATATACTATATAGATATTAAATATATAGACTGGTATAACAAACTCATAGCAATTAAAGGATAAATGCTGAAGTACTTGAGGGCTTACAACTTGTGGCAGCCAGGTTTGGTCAATCCGGTCAATCCAAGCCAAGTCTTCATACAATGCTATAGCTATATCTAGCTAATAAGCTGCACCAGGCTGCTCAACCCTTACAGGTAGTGTACTGATAGAGGAGCAGTATTCAATGGTAAGACCAACATACAGTCTTTAAAATTGACCCTCACCCAAACCCAATTTTTCCGAAATTTGGAGTCTGTAATAAATGAAGTGGAATTTTCCGACAGAACTGCTGCTCGTGTGGAATTTGGCAGTGATGTCCTTATACTACCTGTAGCGGATTCGAATGCCATACAGAGAGGAGTGCCTAGAAGCCAACACTGAGAAGCAAACCATAGCTTATGGACACGAATGATTCTTTGGGCGTTCGAGTGAAATGCCGAGACCGATACGGACGAGCCAGCTTATTGTCTAAAGTCCTTTGGTGGTACGTAATGCTTCTCGTCTCCCCTAAAGGCAGTCAAGTACACATATATGTGGGAATTTTAGACTCTCTCTAGCGTATCTACATACCACGAACTGTAGAAGCTGTCTCACTAGTCTGTAAACGTCCTGACAGTCTAGGCCTCGAGACGTCCAGGACCACTTTAATTTGGCCAATAAGGCACGTCCTTATAGGTTTCTGCATAGTTTTAGCTCGTTGATCTGTCTCTGTTCGGTGGACCCTGTGTTGATTGATAGTATCATAGATAATCTTGGAATGTATGCTGTACCTTTTGTCCTACTGGACAAGGTGGGGAGGCCTTTCAACTTGTGACCTGTCAAAGGGTATTATGTCTTTCTCTGAGATCAGTGATTTATCATGGGATATCATACACCAGAGTCAATTTGTTGGACTTGCGTGGACTCCAGTGGAATCTCTATAATGAGGACACTACTCTTGACTACAGTAACCTGTCCTCTATTTGTAAATACTATGTACTTATTTCAGAAAGTACGAGTATGTACATGTTAGCAACAGTGGGTTAGAGTGATGTCTGCCATGTTAACAGTGGTTACTGCATGTGTGGGAGGTATGGTACTTTTGTAGGGATTCCACTTTAAACGTGCATCATGACTCAACCATCGTGTTTACCACAGTCGTCTCAATGTAGGAGTGGAGTTTTATTTAGGGGAAATCCCCCTTTAAAAGGCACTATACCCCCCATCACCACCACCACCTTAAAGTTTATGGCATAGCATGTATGTAGGACACTAGCACTGACCTACCTTCCAAAGTGGTCAAGATGGACTCAGATGCCGCCTTGAAATACGATGAAATTGAAACCATTTTTTTCTCAAGGGAGCACACCAGATTCCTTACCAATAATGCATACCCCTGCAATTACTTCATGCTCCCCTTTGTGTTACTATACCAAGTTTTCCCCCACCCCCACCCCACCAACCTATTAATTTAACACAAAAAAATCATCGTAGTATGTATGCATTTTGTAGAAATTTTGTCAGATGAACCAGGGGTCCAAGGTATTCTGTACACATTTTAATGAGGGCTGCTTGATAAACAAAAGTTTTGCATGTCAGTGTCCGATAAACCAGATTTCACTGTATGTACAGAACCGTCCCTTACGTGGAAGCCATGTATTGTTTGTAGCTTCCTCACCTCATGCTTACCCTGCTGGTATCCAGTTGCATGCGATGCTTTTGCTATGCAGCATTTACTTGACATACCAGCAGTCGTTAGTGTACACTCAAGCAGGATGTGGTCTATTATTACACTGAGCCAGACATGCCACATAGCCGCAGTGGTCTGTTACAAGAATGCTACGTACATAACGTTGTTAATGAAACTTCATTTTTGTTTTCACTTGAATATACGTATAGCCATATGGAGTAGATATTGTACATACATAAATCGTGAAATGTGACGTGACCTACATAATAGCACATGTATGCTTCCAGCTATTGGATATGCTGCATATTTGCCAGTGAAGGGAAAACAATGGCTCTGAGCTACCAATTGTGCAATTGGACTAGTACGTATATTGGCACATGTCTCAAGTGACAAATTTCCCAAACTCATGTCTGTATGGCATGAAATCTCTCATGTGTGCAATGCACACTATTGACCCTGTGTGGTTGTGGGTTAGTGTATAGGATTCTTCTATAATATGTTTTTGAATATTCTCTACCACTGTGTGTACAGTAGACTGCATGCTCCTCTGCTGCTGTATGTACAGTAGACTGCATGCTCCTCTGCTGCTGTATGTACAGTAGACTGCATGCTCCTCTGCCACTGTATGTACAGTAGACTACATGCTCCTCTGCCACTGTATGTACAGTACACTGCATGTTCCTCTGCCACTGTATGTACAGTAGCCTGTATGTTCCTCTGCCACTGTATGTACAGTAGACAGCATGCTCCTCTGCCGCTGTATGTACAGTAGACTGCATGTTCCTCTGCCACTGTATGTACAGTAGACTACATGTTCCTCTACTGCTGTATGTGCAATACACTGCTTGCCACACATTTGTAGCAAAGGATGTACATTGTGCAATACACAACTCTTGTGGTGAAGGACTCCTCAGGGCAAATAGTACATTAGAGAAAATTTCTACACACAAAGTACAATTATAGTTTTAGCATATTATCTTCTATTTCTCCTTGCAGCTGGTTGGAGCCTATCTTTATCACAGGCTGCAGGAAGAGGCACCTTCATCAAGAAGACTTGTGCGATGTTCCAAATCATGCTCGTTCTGAGAAGATTCTATCTACATTTCACAAGTATGATTTTGTCCATCAAATTATTATGGAGTGTGGTAGTATTCTATACAGGGCTGACACTGAAAAAACAAGGCTTCCATACATTAGCACAATTTCATTTTATTTTTCACCCAAAATACATGAGGCTAGACAGAGTTTAGCTGGACTGAGTGCACAGTGTGCAATTTCCTACATCCTGCACATATGTATATGCTACAGGATGTAGGAATTTGCATAGGGTGCACAAAGTCCAACTGAACTCTGTCTAGCCCTATACCCATCTCACCCCATGTACATATGTATAGCCCTACGTCCACCTTAACCCTTTGCCCACCTAGCCCTGTGCCTGTTTCACAACTTACCCTTGTTCCAGATGTATTTGGAGGATGCTTTTTTGCTAAACCTTTTTGCATGGTCCTTCAATAGAACATATAATAAATAGTTGTGTACAGTAGAATCTCATTCTAACAAGCCCCAGGGGCATAAAAGCCCAATGTATGCATAAGAAACTTGCAGTACAGTCATTTCCATGGTATGTAGAGCGTCAACTTTAGACACATAAAATGTTTGCAGGATTCACTGGAATAGTCCTTGTTGTAGCAAATTTCAACATGATGGCAGCATTTTACCTACAGATTGTGTGTGATTCACTCAATGCTGTCAGCTGTTAGGCCCCAGTCACATGAACTGAGTGCCCATTTGTTGTCATCTTCGGTCATAAGCAGGTACAGTGTGTACTGGATAATATGTGCGTATGTAGTAATTTCACAAATTTAATCACAAGTGATGTTTGCAGTTTACCATAAGCATGAAGGCCTAAGTTATCATGCAACTAGACTGCTTGAGTCTCTGGCTGGTCACTCACACTTCTCTGTACTCTAGGTACTGGTTGCAAGAGCTAGAGGGTAACAGGAATCCCAGACTTTGGATGGCTGTAGTCAAACTGCTATGGTTAAAGGTCTTCTTTTACGGCATTCTGTCATGTGTCGAGGTTTGTGCATATTTTGTCTATATTGCAGTATAATATTATGCAATTTTCCAAAAAAATGTTTGAAATCAGTTCATGTTCCCCAGTCTTTGTATCAGTATTACGTAGGTTCGAATCTAAACTTATGTCTAGATTGGAGCTGTGTGTCCATATGGTCAATGTACTTCTGCTACATAATGTGTCGGTCTTGTCATGTGAGAAGCTCTTCCACAGCTGTATGGTTTTATTTAATAGATTTGCATGTTATGTTTTTTTACATACATCTACATAAATTCAGTTAAACACAACCTTTTTTTGTGGGATTGTATGTTCTTCCTTTTGTTGGTATCACTTCAACCTTTAAGCCCAGATGAAACCTGAAACCCAGATTGTGTGAAAATTGCTGATGATAAAAGCTACCAAGTGCATGTTTCTGTATCCGTGGGTATGCTGTACTGATGAGGACAAGTCTTCTGTTCCCATGACCTGGCTCGTGGAAGTTGGGTGTAGGCTTACTGTTGTTACCATCAAATGAAGTTAGCTCTGAATCCCGACCACATATGGCCCTACAGTATTTCAACACTGTGTTTTTGACTGGCAAGCTGAATTTTTTTCTCAATGTTCTTCCATGCAGGTCTTTTTGGTGTCAGGACAAGCCATTATGGTAGGTCTTTTAGCTGACTACTTTGCTGGGGAAATAACTGACGCAAGTACACGTAACGCCATACTCTATGCACTCGGGATAGCCACTCTGGCATTATCTGTAGCATTTGTACACTCCCATGGATATTTGCAAGGGCAAGATGCTGGTATGTTTGATCACATGGGACTAATATACACGTAGACATATCATCTGTGGATATTTTCAATGTACAATTTAAATGGACTGCTTTTGGCTACTTGTACTTTTCCTCACTGCCCCAGGTATGATGGCAAGGATTGCACTGACTGGGATTGTTTATAAGAAGATATTTAGTCTCTCTTTGGGTACTATCAGTGAAGCCACTATTGGAAAAATAATCACACTAGCATCCTATGATGTCCAGCGAGTAGAGAAGGTATGTACGTATGTACAATATTTACATGTATTTATAATAAATGCAGTGGAATTTCATTATAAAAACAGCTCACAGTGAATTTCTGCATACAGTGAATAGTCTCATGTGACCAGTACATGTTCTACTATGATACTTTAGCTGGTTATAGTGAATTTCTGATACAGTGAAGAATTTTCAGTGTCCCCTGGGATTTGTTATAATGAGCCTGTATGCAAATCGCAAGGGCATGTAGTTTATTTTCTCAAGTGCATGGTATTTCATATAACATAACAACCGTCTTTTCTGTATTTCAGGTATTCTACTTTGCTCCATTTGTTGTGACTGGTCCACTGAACATCATCGTAGTTCTAGTCCTCCTTTGGGTCTACCTGGGACTGGGCCCAAGTTCTCTGGCTGGAGTGGGAGTGATTGTGCTCTTTATTCCCCTGTCCTTTGGTCTAGGACTGCTCTTTGCTAAGCTGAGGTGATTGAAAGTCTGCAGGTGTGATTTGTACATACATATGTATGTACATACAGTACATACTGTACATACATGTATATGTACATATGCACATACGCAAGGTTCAATTAGAGGAACATTCAGCAGGGGAGGAGTGTAATGGATCATGAAAGTATGCAGCAATTGTGGACATATGTACGTACCACTAATTTGGGGGTGTCCCCCAGAGAAGGACTGCTTTCAGGCTTACCATGGCTAGGTTTTCAGAGGCCATACTTAATCACTTTCATACAATTATAAATCCATTTTTGCTGAAGTCCTCTATGTACGTACGTAGGTATGGTACGGCATAAACTTGAATGCAGAATGCAGTCCTAGTCACCGTGAAATGTGGTCAGTAAGTACCATCAAAGACAAATCAAGCTTGTATACCGGTACTATCAGATGTACTGCACTTAGTGTTTTAGTACTGTGAGGTGGGGAGCTAGCAAGGAGTATTCACAATATCCAGGACTATTCACTGTGTGTATCTGTAACTATCCCAAGTGCTTATATTGCACAATTTTGACGTTACTATATTAGCAGATGTTTACATAGTATTCTCTTGACTGTTTATGCTCATTATATGTGAAAGTACGTCCCTTTATGCTTTGATTCTATATAGTTCAGATCCCTTTCTGCATGTTTGTGTGTTGCTGGGCATGCGTACAAGTAGAAGCAAAGCAAGCAAAAGTCCAGTGTTTGGGCCATAAGCAATTGCTTGTATGTTTCTATCCGCCATAGTAGAATTCAATGATAAATCTAGGAAAGTGTATTCCAGTTTCCAAGATTGTTGGCTTTAATGTGTGAATACATACAATATGTATGTATGTCCTGTGATGGGAGGTTTCCAAGGAACATCCATTTCTGCTCTGCCCAGTGCTACTGATGAAGGGTGGAATTCCCAGAAAAGGCCTTATAGCACATTGGCAAAACAGCAATGTTTCGTCTCAGATTATCTTGGTTAGTAACAATTTTCACTATCGTATCAACTATTCCTTTATTGCTTGTAGAGCTGCCTCTTCCAAATTAACTGATGAGCGTGTGAAGGTGATGCATGAGATTGTCTCAGGAATTAGAGTCATCAAGATGTATGGATGGGAACATGCTTTCAGAAAACTGATAACAAAACTGAGAAAGTAGGGATCACATGGATATTGCAGACATTTTGTTTTTCTACCTTTTTTCTCTACTTGTAGGAAGGAAAGTCGCATGATTCTTTATTCCGACTTGATCCATGGCATCTTCTACCCCATCAAACTTGCCTTGAATGGAGTTGTATTTGTTTTGATGTTTACAGCATTTGTGCTGTCATCAGGTCAGCCTCTGACCCCATCCATCGTCTTCACTAGCATTGTGCTGGTTGGTAGTCTCAGGATCACAATTACTGGTACCATGAATGAAGCTCTGCTTGGTCTTCAGGAAACTAAAGTTGCTTTATCCAGAATACAGGTAAATGTACAAATAATATGCAGGTTGTTTTCTCTGTATGTACTATATGTATATACAGTATGTTGCATTTATGACGAGTTATGTATTGTGAAATCTTGCTCTGCAATGTTGTAACATGATCTGTGCAGCTGTGCAGGATTCAGTAGCATCCCATACCATTGATTGAATATATATAAGTACATACATGTAGTTTATTTGTGTTTCAGAGGTTTTCTTTCTATTTCACAATACGTTTCAGTGGCATGTCTTCTGGAAAAAACTATGCAGTGGAATCCCTCTAATCTGGACCCTAATTAGTGAGCATCCCTCTATGATGGACACATGCGCTCCTGGGACCAAATGATTCACTATACTTTTGCCATAGTATGTACGTATACCTTATTATCAGGACAGTCCTTTCAAGTGTCCACAACAGAGGGGTTCCACTGCACATGATAAGAGAGATTACTACAATAACGAGTTATTCATGTATTATAAGGACACCACTGGGACCACCAGTAACTGTTCTGTTTATAGAGGTGTCCTTATTCAGCAGGTTTATTGTAAATGTACCCATGTCAATGTAAGGGATGTCAAATGGGGCAGAGCAGTGGTGTCCTGTTAAAGGAGGTGGCTGCATTTTAGAGGTGTCTTTCAGTGGAGGTTTCACCCCCCTCAGGAATTGCTGCTAAAGGACTTAACAAAAGATAGTGCTGGAGAATTATACACAAATAATGAAGTTGCTTTATTTAACATGGACTCTGATGTGTCAAGAACCTCCTTATCAACAGGAGAAAAACCATGCGTTGTTGTGAACAATATTTCTGCATCTTGGAAGGTGAGATTTGTGCACTGGTAGGATGCATTTGTGTGTGTTGAGTTTGCTGCCTCTTTCTTACTATTGACAACCTTATAATGACATTTTTAGAGTGGACAACATACTCAGCTTACTCTAAGCAATGTTTCATTCACATGCAACTCAAATAAAAGAATGCTGGCTATAGTTGGACCAGTTGGGGCAGGAAAGGTGTGTGTATACGTGCTCACGCACGTTTGTGTGTGTGTCTGTGTGTGTGTGTGTGTGTGTGTGTGTGTGTATGTGTGCACTTGTGTGTGCATGTGTGCATGCATGCTTGTGTATACGTTTGCAAACATGCCTGCATGTGTGTAGTACTGGTTATTTGAGGTTTTAACTGAGGTATTGAGGGAGAAAAGGTTCCGGAGGGCTGGAAGAAATTCATTTTAGTGCCTTTGCATAAGAAAAATGATAGGAAAGATTGTGATAACTATCATGGGATATCACTTCTCATTGTTCCAGGAAAAGATTTCTGCCTTGTAGTATTAAATCACCTTGAAAGTTCATAGACCCCCAGCTGCAGGAAACGCAATGTGGTTTCAGGAAGGGTAGAGTTACTATAGATCAAATTTGGGTCACTCGACAAGTCCTTGACAAGGTTAATGAATATATGTCTTTGGCACTCCTGTGCTTTGTGGACCTGACAAAAGCCTATGACTCTGTTGATCGCCGAGCACTGTTTCATGTTCAAAGCCAATATGATGTGCCAGTAGGACTTATTCAGTTAATTATAGATTTGTACAGTGGAACGAAGTCTTGTGTTCGGACCTGTGATGGCATATCTGATGAATTTTCTGTTGTAAGCAGGGTTAGGCAAGGTTGTGTACTGTCTCCCTTATTATTCAACTGCTTCATGGACTGGATATTGCGGGAGGTGGTAACTGAGTCTGGTGGAGGTCTCAATGTGGAGTATACAGTAGAGTAAATGGAGGAGTTTTCTTGTCTTATAGAGACAAAACATCCTTGGGTATGGACATACATGACACCCAATATTCCGATGACTTAACATTGATTGCAGAAAGTAGAAATGAAATCCAGAACATGTTAGATGTCTTGGACAGATGCTGTAAAAAATGGGGAATGAAGATTAGTTGTAGCAAAACTAAACTGATGCCTGTTGGAAACTTGTCAGATGATACCATTCCAATTTGTCTTAATGGTGAAAAAATTGAAAAAGTCTGTAGATTTAAGTATTTGGGGAGCATCCTTGAATCAACTTGTAGTGTAGATAGGGAAGTGGACAGCAGACTACAGAAAGCGGGAACTGTTTATCAGATGTGGAGACACAAAGTATTTAGAAGTCGCAACCTCAGCATAGCAACCTAGGTACAGGAGTTCCAATCACTGGTGGTGTCAGTCCTTCTCTATGGTGCAGAGACCTGGCCTATGAATCAACAGAACTTATTAGCTGAAGACATTCCAGATGAGGTGTTTGATGGATATTTTAGGGTTCACTCTGCTAGACAAGAAGAGGAATGAAGACATACTGAGAATGACAGGTCAGCCACCCATTGAGAACAAATTGAGGAAAGGAAGATTGCAGTGGTTTGGACATGTGCAAAGGATGGGTAGTGAGAGGACACAGAAGAGTTTTTAGATGTAGACCAGTGAGGAAGAAAAGACAACCTGGGGAAGCCAGTTTACATTGGGCAACACTATTAGCAGGGACCTCTCATGGATCCAGCTTGAGGATTGGACGGATGTGGTGATGGACAAACATGAAGAGGTGTCATATGTTGGCCAGATACGCAAGGGGAGGTAGATTAATTTTGATTGTCCAACATCCATGATAAGGTGTAAAGAAGAAGGGTGTGTGTGTGTGTGTGTGAGTGTGTGGGTATGTGGGTGCGTGTGTGTGGGTGTCTGTGTTTGTGCATCTGTATTTCTCTTGATGTGTGTGTGTGTGTGTGTGTGTGTGTGTGTGTGTGTGTGTGTGTGTGTGTGTGTGTGTGTGTGTGTGTGTGTGTGTGTGTGTGCATGTGGGTGTGTGGACATGCATGCATTTGTACCTGTATGTGTACGTGTGTGGGGAGAAGATATGATATGCATTTACAGTATGCATGTATGTGGGTGTTAAATATGTTGTTTGTCACTGCACTTCTTGTATCACAGCAACTGTTAACCCAGCACTCTCATTACCTCTCCTGCTACTCCCTTTATCCCTATATCCAACATATGTACATATGTGCCTGGCTTGGTACACTTTTGGTGTGTGTGTGTGTGTGTGTGTGTGTGTGTGTGTGTGTGTGTGTGTGTGTGTGTGTGTGTGTGGAATTGTGTGTGTGTGTGTGTCTCTCTGTGTGTGTGTGTGTGTGTGTGTGTGTGTTGTGGAATGTGTGTGTGTCTGTGTGTGTGTGTCTGTGTGTGTGTCTGTGTGAATGGGTGTTTCGTTTCAACCTACCCTTCTGACTTGAAACCACTATTGTACATGTTATGCATGGTACGTATTATGGTTCAAAAATATGTGGTTTCAAAGTACTTCATTATAGGAAGTAACTTTTACACTTCTGTGGTTGTATATTTGCACGTATGTATATTGTTTTCTATAGTCCTCGATTTTACATTGCCTTTTGGGAGAACTGCAGCCATTGAATGGTAGTATTGAGATTGCAGGGACACTTGGCTATTCCTCTCAAGATCCTTGGGTGTTCTCTGGAACTGTTAAGGACAACATTCTCTTTGGGCGAGAGTTTGATGAGGAATGGTTTAACCAGATTCTAGAGGAGTGCTGTTTGAAGGAGGATATATCTCTCCTCCCCCATAGTGACCTGACATTGGTCGGTGAACGCGGGGTCACACTGAGTGGAGGGCAGAAGGCCAGGATAACATTGGCAAGGTAACACGTGGGCTTTGCTGTTCGCTTAATTTGCACAGTAATTGGCTCATTATATGTATGCAAGTCTACGTAATCTTTGTTTGTTTTGAATTTGCTATGGTACTTCTTTATATCAATTTGTGACTCATCTGAAAAAGCAATGTATAAATGGATTTATCTTTTATTATATCTCATTATATGTATGTTTGCTATTTAGTTTTTGTTTAGTTGGTTTCATTTTTTTATAATGCAGAGCTTTATACCGTAAAGCTGATGTGTACATCCTGGATGATCCCCTGAGTGCTGTTGATGCTGTTGTTGGAAGACGTCTGTTCCAGACCTGTATGAGTGGAGTGCTCAAGAACAGCATTGTTGTACTGGTCACACATCACCTGCAGTACGCACAGCTTGCTGATGCTGTTCTGGTATTGGATCAGGTAAGAATGTTTAGCATTTATATTCATACATGCCATACATATATACAGTATTTTTACTACACTGTTGTACATATTTACTACACCGTTGTACATGTTTTCTACACTGTTGTACATATACACTGTTGTACTGTACATACGTATTTACTAAACTGTTGTACATATTTACTACACTATCATACATACTACAAACATCATAGTTGATGCTTCTCAGCTACATATGTGCAGTACTAAACGAATCGACTTTTTCACGAACCACTTTATAACCAATTTCAATTCAGCCTCTCCATGTTCATTTCACTTTGTCTGTCCTTGTTGTATCTGTCACTTGTCTTGATTCGTGCATTCTTTAGACTTTAATTTTAGTTTGTAATTCCTCTCACACTAATTAGAATCAGTCCCCACTCAGATTTATTAACTTGCATTATTTCTTTCTGTATTTACAATGAGCACACAAATTGAACATACATTACACCTCAAACCACTGATAAGGTTCACTACATCAGGGTGTTCACTACATCAGAGTTCATTAACAATGGAGTAAATGTGCATTCTAAGGTCTATGTTTGTTACTGTATATCAGGGAGTTCAGTATAGAGAGGTTCAACTGTATAATTGTAGGTACATACATATATTCATCCATTCCCAACTGCTGACATGGTTGACTGTACTATCTCTCATACACCTGTACATTGTGTATATAGAATGTACAAACCACGATAATCTGAGATGAAACATCACTGTTTTGCCAATGTGCTACATGTATAAGGCCTTTTCTGGGATTTCCACCCTTCATCAGTAGCACTGGGCAGAGCAGCAACAGATGTTCCTTGGATTGGTCAAGGAAAATCCGAAACTGCTAGATGGTATTAAACAGACATCTTCACTGAATGCCTAGATTAACACAAAGTGCTGGTTTGTTAGCAGGTCTAAAGTATCAACAAAAGGTTTCGTAGTTATGCATAATCGAGGTAAACTCGGTTTATTTTTAATTGATCATACTATAGAAAGCACCATCGCAGTGGCAAATACTCACAGTAAAAAAGAGAGGACTTCAGCACGTAAAGACACGACTACTCAACAATTCTGTTCTTAACTTCTAAAGAGCTCCAACTACAGCTAGGGTAGATAGAAATGTACTAACCATGATAATCTGAGACAAAACATCGCTGTTTTGCCAATGTTCTATAAGGCCTTTTCTGGGAATTCCACCCTTCATCAATAGCACTGGGCAGAGCAGTAACAGATGTTCCTTGGAAGCCACTCATCAGACATTCCTTGACCAACCCTGTAATAGAAGGTTTCCAAGGAACATCTGTATGTTTGTGCTGGCATTTGCTGAACATATTTTGCATACACATCCATTCATGTTGGATATTATGTTTGTACATACGTACATACATACTGTATATGTGTATGTTGTCATGCATTGTAGGGAGAGCCATTAGCTTACGGGTGCTATGATGAGATTATGAAGATGGTAAACAGCAGTGATGAGAGTGCAAAGTGTGCACGATTGAAGGGAGTACTGAATGAACTCTTGTCTGCTGAAGAGACTGAGACAGAAACAGAGACAATGGAGATTGTCTTTGATGACTCGTCCATAAGTCCAAAAGATGACAAATATTCAGCTGATACTACTGAAGGTGGATTTTTGATTTTATTTGCCTGTTTGACATAGTTTCATTGGAACCTATGTTGACAGACCATGTAGGTCTAAGCACTCAAATGGATTCTATTCCATTCAACCGTTTTATGAAAAATAATCGCAAACAAAGTGGCAATACCGCATCACCAGTGAGTACTCTTTGACTACAAGTTGAAACACTTAGTACATGTACTGTGTGTGTATCGTGCACATACTGTACTCCACAGTATTTGGTCATTCTGTTCACACAGAATCTTTGTACAATATTAATGTACTAATGCTTAGAGTCTCCCAAGCAAGCACAGCTCGTGCATGGCTGAATACTGGTGGTATATGCCTTAAAAAGTTCCCTGATTGTATCAATCATGAATTTTGATCTTCAGTGTGGTCCATAGGGCAAATCTTTCCTTTACTAGTATGGTCAGTTTTCCATACATAAGTAGTTGACAGCAAGGAACAGTAAACTACTGTATACTGAACATGTCTAATTTGTGACTATATCTTCATTTATGCCTATTCCCCCATTTGTTTTTGCATCCCGCATATGAAGTACAATAGAAAGTCACTTATTTGAACACCTTGGGACCAGAGGGTGTTCAGATAACTAATATGTTCGCATAAGTGATCACTTACTGAAAGTGATGCCTTAATACATCTTATATATACAAAATTACATTACTGTTTAGCAACAAAAAGCATCCACGGGTGAAATTGTTAATTTCTAGCATAAATACACAGATGAACAAAAATGTCCATCTAAATTTGTCTGCTCAGGACAACTGGTTTGGTTCTAAGTACATAAATGAGGAGAATGTGAGGCGAATTATGTTCAAAGAGGTGTTTAGTTCACTGAAGTGTTTGGATAACTGATTTTTGGATAACTGACTTTCTACAATACTACCATATTCCATAATATGTACGCACCTCTGTCTTGCTATCATGTTTCTACTAGTCAAGCAATGCTGTCCCCCTGGAAGACAAAGTGCATGGAAGTGTCACGATTAAGACTTACTACCAATACTTCATGGCTGGAGGAGGGTACATTGGATGTTTACTGACCATAACAGCATTTCTTTTGGCAGAGGTATTGTACATACATACAGTACATACTCTGCGTGTGTACCATTTATCATGCAGCTATATATATGTGTCTTAAAGTTGTGTACATCTATGACCTATTCTTGTATTATTTTGTTTCTTATTTGTATGCAGGTTGCCATAACTTTAGCTGACTGGTGGCCTTCTGAGTGGTACGTGTGTACGTATGTTGGTTATTTCAATTATTACATTGTGTACGTCTTTGTAGCATTGCTGGATTTCTGTGTGGATAATGGAGAATGTCACATGTCATTAGTCCTTAGCAAGTTTAGAATTTTTGGTGAAACTGAGTTACACCACATGAGTACTGTTTATTAACTGACTGAATTGTCTGATTAAGTGGCAATTTTTACTTTGTATATGGGATGCTTTGGGTATTACACTTAAAATTGCTTTCATACATGACAGGACTTCATTTAGTACTGGGGGAGGAGGTTGGAGGTGGCTGGAGGTGGTTGCCATCCTTTGAAAAAATCTTGTCACCACAGTTTCTCTGGAATGGAGAGGCTTGCACTTATCCACATGAATACATGGCTTTGCTCCCTTTTCGATTTTAATAAGTTTGCTTTTAGTCCTCTCTTGGGACAGTAACAGTTCTTACACCATGGTTTTCTAATGTATACGCATATATTTATGACTGTATTGTATATCACTATTGCTTAGGGCTGAATCAAATTCAACTTGCAGTATGGAAAATGCAACACATTACATTTGTAATCTCTCCACGGAAGCCATTGTTGGTAAGTTTTATGCAAAAATAGGTCTGCAAAAATCATATGTTAATCTAAGTCCAAAATTCCATGTTCATTTTAGGCATTTACTTTGGAATTGTCAGTGGAAGTGTTGCCCTATCACTTCTCAGAGCTTTTCTGTTCTTCTGTGTGAGCATCCATGCAGCTCAGGTACTCCACAACAGAATGTTTGCTTCAGTTTTGAGAGCTACAGTTCGATTCTTTGACACCAATCCCATTGGTGAGCTCATGTGTGCATACATGTAGCAGCAGCACTATTATGGTCATGTATTGTCAGTAGGTCACTTGTGAACTACCAAGCTCTTTCTGTATAATATTGTCATGGCAGCATAGTGACTTTGCTGTTTGTTACTGTAGGTGAATTGTAGTGTAATCTGTATATTTGTAGAATGCTGTTGTACGAATCAACCTTAGAGTATAAATTTGCATCATTTCTCCAAGCAGGGTTCAAGAGAATGTGAAACTCGTATATTTTAAACTATAATTTTTTCACAGCACTATTTCGGGACTGGTGAAATAGAAGGGGTGTGCACAGGTGTGCCTTGTGCTCTGTGGCAGTTGCCGTGTACAACGATAGAACAAAATGTTGTTTAATCAATGTTAATGCTGATAGTATCGTCAGTCCCACTGCTGTGAACCCCACATGTAGATTCCAATGTGTGGTATTCTGTTGGAAGTACATGTATTGCAGACAATAAATGCACCAATGCATCACTATTGTACCAGCTCAGCTACCACTTTCATACGTACGTAGGTCGAGTGGTGAACAGGTTCTCCAAAGACTTGGGATTTTTGGATGATGTATTGCCATTTTTCTTTTTCGATTATTTGTCTGTGAGTTGGATATAGTTTGTATCATAAGTACATGTTTATATGCGAATCAATCTGACTGATATGTGCTTTCTTTTGTGTATTTTGTTTGTAACTTTCTATGTGTGGTACACATACTGTGGCACATGTCTATGTGTGAATGTACATATCTCTTTGTTTGTGTATTGGTGCACTTGTGTTTTGAGTCTCTCTCTCTCTCTCTGTGTGTGTGTGTGTGTGTGTGTGTGTATGTGTGTGTGTGTGTGTGTATGTGTATGTGTGTCTACGTGTGTGTATGTGATATATTAAGTATACATTTGCTGCAAACACTTTTTTAGTCCGTGTATACATATGTGACTTTCACATTATTATCTCCACTGCTTACTTATGCAGTTGCTGCTGAGGGTTATCTCCATCATTGTCTTAGCTGGTGTTGCTAACTACTACATGTTCATAGTAGTTGCCATTGTAGCATGTACTTTCTTGCTGATCCGATGGTACTACCTCACAACAGTAAGGGAAGTGAAAAGACTGGAAGCTATCGGTATGTATGTATGTGTATAGAATAGGTGCTTTGCAAGGAAGTATGCATTGCTGTGTAGTGTGTATAGTAGAACCTTCATTGTGGACACTCCAAAATATGGACAACTTCTCAACAA
>CAUJGJ010000135.1:590000-607500 GCA_963170055.1 Halisarca cf. caerulea
CTTGTGAACACACCCTTCAAAAGGTAGCTTAGATTGTTTCTTGCTCAGCTTAACATGAGCTTGCTTCAGGCCATGCTGTATAAAGGCAATATGCTGAGCACATGATACTTAAAATTTAATGTAAATTCAGTACATGATGCATACAGACAACACATACAGTAACAATAGCATACTTGTCTCAATACAGTTTCCATCGTTGCTCTGAAGCAGTGTACCTTCAAGTGTTCTGGATTATCTATGAAAATAAACACTTTAGGTTCAATTTTAACAGCACATTATGTACTGTGCATTGTATAGGTAAGCACCACACTCACAGACCACATGCAGTATATCTAGAACTCAACATACATACTGATACCTCGTGTGCGAATGGCATAGTTCTCTATAGCATGACAGGCCACCTCTCGTGCTTGGTAGCTGAGACTATGTCCCGGTACAGACGAGACAAACTGACTCATGGGGTACCCCAGGGGTACAGGCTCCAGAGGATGATCTTCCCTAGTGGTCGTCTTCATGTAACAACATCCAACTGACACCAAACCACAAGCATTCGGGTTCTCAGTAAACATCCTCAGTATGGAAGGACCAAGGTCACCGCAGGTATGGAGACCGACCAGTATAAATTTGTCATCACTTGTTACTTCATCCACCGGCTGCAACTCCAAGGTATCAATGTGCGGGTGAGGTTCTACTGATTTGCTACTAAGGCTGTCCACCATCTTCACACGGTCTTTGATTTGATCAGCTCTGAGTTGTGCTAAATGAGGAGCCAAAAGCTCTGAGAACTCTTCTGCTGTTACCTGGGGTTTCAGCTACAGCGTACAAAACAAGACACAGAACACTCACATGCTAAGTGTACACGTGACCATACAGTGAAGCACACACAACTCCCCACCCCCTTAATGCACTAATTATATAAACCCACTATCTGCCAAGAGTTTGATGAAACCAGTTCACAAATACAACATAATTCCTGCCCCTTTAATTTACCACTCCCACTAATCTGCCACAAAAATGAATATTGTCAATCAAGACAGATTATCAGTTTCGCTGTATCAGACAACAACAAATTGCTGGCGGCAAATGCAGTGGTAGAAGAAGGACAATTTATGAAACAGATAGATGTACGTACGTACGTACATGGTGGGCATGCAGGTACAGCATGACAGCACATGCAATCACATGCTGTCGTGCATGTACATACATACACCATCTCATGATGCCACAAGCCATGACACTGAATTAACTGACAATAAGCATAACCTACAACTACTGTACATACTGTACGCATGTAGAGAGATACATGGTTGATATCCCAGTTAAAACTTAATAAGTTAAAACACATATTTTGCCACAATTTAGCAAAAAAAATCATAACTTGCATATACCACACTAAATGGATAATAGGCCAAACTTCTGTGAAACCAAATACATTTTCCACTGTGTGCTGCCACAGTACATTGCAATGTACAAAACATAAACTTGCAAATCCACCACAATTCGTTTAAACCGTTAGTTTAAGTGTATGGAGTATAAGTAAAAAATTCACACGAAAGTAACAAATATTGGTAACAGAAAATGGTGGGTAGTAGGTAAAAATATACTGCTAAAAGTTTGCCACACACAAAAGGGAGAATCCTGGATAGTTTAGATACCATTAGTGGCAGCAAATCTACAACAGTTGGAAACATAATAACATGTACAGTATAAGTACTTGCACACATGCGCACATACATACTGTACAAAGCATTGTACACATCCATCTGCAAGAGCAAACAAGTACCATTGTAGTCACATGACAGCACCTCCCATGCATATTTCTATACAGTTCAGCCTCTTCTCCAATCATCTTCCTTCTTTTCTTGTCCAAGCTGACCTCAACTTCCAAGTCAAACTTTGCCGCATTCTGTAAGTGACACCCAATTGCTTCAATGCTGATCATGTCAAGACTGTGGACATAGGAGAGGTAGCGTGACAGGTGGCCCTATGTATGATGAAGTACAGAACACATTAACTGCAGCTACATATTGACACTGGTGTACACGAAAATATAAGTCAACAGATAAACACAACCTCACTATTGACTACTATGTTAGCATACACTGTGCACATGATCATACCACCACACTTGCACACATATATGAAAAAATACACAGATGCATGCACACATCCACATGCACACACACGCACGCACGCACGCACACACGCACGCACACACACACACACAATCACACAAACAAACATACACACTGGCATGTCCGCATGTACAGGATTTACCAAAGAACGCACTGACCTGACCAGATCCAACATCCTTGATTACCAACATGTACAGTAAAGACAAACAAAGAAAAGCAATTGAAGAATTATAAACTCCTACTAATGTACATCTGTATATCTCAACTCACCACTATAGTGAAGCAACTGGTTTTCTGAGCCACATCCGAAACCACCTATGCACACAGGCAAGCATGTGCAGCATACTCGGAACACATACAAATATACATCATTACTTCTGACAAGTGCATTAGCTCATGCTGCTTCTTGGGCTTGACATGACGCAATAGAAGATGCTCAGAGACTAGTTTGCTCTCCTCCAACAGCCTCGTTTTGGGATCCTCTACTTCACTTTCCATTCGAGATTTTCCCTTGAATATTCTTTGACGGCGATCAAGAGTGAGTGTTCTTGTTGCCTCCAAAAAAGCCAAGAGAGACATAGGCCACACTCTGAAGAAAAAAAATTATGCAACATGACTAGCATGTGACTAGCATATGACTACCTTTGACTACACATTTACAATTCAGAACACATTCAATCGGTGCATGTAAATAAAACGTGGAACGGAATGAGGAGGGCAAAGGGTAAAGTCATGTGCTGAGAACGGAGTTGACACGTGGTCACACATGGTCACGCACACTTTGTTTTCTGATACACAAAAAATCACTCAAGTCAAACTACTTTTGATAAACCTTTTCAACATGTCCTATTAGTTTCATTGCTGGGTTGAGGGGAACACTCGTTATTTCAATAACAACGGATACAAAAAGAATAAGCCTCCGACACTACTTAAATTTGTCTGTAATATACATGCGATAGGCCTTGCTCTTGTCTACCCCGAGGATCTCTTGTACTATATAATCAGCGTCATAGCCTACATACAGAAAAGGGAACAGAATGAGCTTTCTTATTTTTGGCACATTTTGTTTTCTTCATACCTCAGAGTGGAGAACAAGGAGTGTAGCTAGCATGACCTGAGCCCAATCCCAGTGTGTTAGTGGGAGGGCCAAAACAAACAAATATGCCTGGATTTCTATTCTCTAAGTACCTAGATAAAGAAAGTGAATATTTTTAGCTGAAACTCTTGAATATAGCACATTTCAGAAAGTTTTTGGGGAGAACCGTTGGCAATATACCATAGATTCTGTGTATGGTGCATGTTTTAAATAATTATACAATGGAACTTGCTTAGTACCGCAAGCACCTGCCTAAATAGCAAGTACGCCTCATTCTACCCCTCCTATTCATACGTGTAGTACATAAATCTCTCCCGATAGTAAGTACCTCTGATAAGAAGTACTGATTTTGTGTCCCCTTTGAGGTACTTACTAAGCTAGATTCACTGTAGCATATCCACATGCGTACATATATTCTAGCACAGAAATGCAAGTCAATCTCCACATGTAAGTACTAAGACCTCCAAAGTGGTATATGAAATAGTATATGAAAATGCATACCAATTTCTGAATGCATAAATATACAGTACACTGGCATAAATACCATCAGTTTGTAACAGGTTTAACACTGAGTTAACAATGGAAGAGGAAGACAGCAAAATACAAACATCCAAGACAATACAAACTTCTAGATGATATACAGGGTGGTTGGTCTATTGCACACTGTCAACTTTCTGATTGTAGGCTAAAAACACACGAGTTCACCTGTTGTACACACGAGCTCTCCCATGTTTCATTCCTTCGTCTTGAGACAATGGAAGTAGGAGTTCACATGTTTCTTCGAATGTAGCCTCTTCGAATGCAGCTCTCCAAGCCTGTGGCAGTGCATTCCAGTGATCGTCCACAAAGAAATTCTACACAAATAAAAGATTAGATATGATATAGTTAGCAACATACAGCATACCTTGAGTTTATTAGGTACATATGTGTGCTTAGACCCACTGCAGGTCAGGCCATTGCCACCCACAATAGAGTTAAGAGATGAGCAGTGTTCAGATGGTAAAATGCTCGAGGGTTGAATAAAATAATACTGTTATAAAACTGGTGTACTCAGTCTGGCATAGCCAGGCTGTACTCAAACTGTCCTGGTGGAACAGTATGTAGTGCCTTCAGACAGTACTTTAGTGAAGCATTTCTGCATGCATATGTACTGTACATATAGCCTGAACACTAAACAGGGGTATCAGGATATCAGGTATCATTATGTAGACTGGGGAACCTTTAGCCATTGGCTATTCCCAAAAGCAGACACCCAGTAAACAAAATACATTCAAATACCATAGCATTCAGTAGGTCCCTTTTGTGACAGAGGTAATGTCTTTAATACATGATCAACCTAGGGCTGCTAAACTGCTAAACATCCGGCACAGGAACAAACAGGGTACCAACTGAATTATCCTACTCACTACACCCAGGTTGATAGAGTTGATCAAGCTCAAAAAGATCCCAAAACAGTTTCTGACCACATCCTTACACCAGAAAAAACTCACAAGTAAGGTAAAGGGGGGTAATTTGGAACACGCTGGTAATTTGGAACAGGGCCTGTAACTTTTGTTGTGGTTAAGTAACCTAACCATCCTTGTTACTGCCAAACTCCCCCCTCACGGGAGACAATACAGACGAGAATTAATGGATGTTACTTGTGGCTGACACTGCTTTTGGCCTGACTGTTCCGAATTACCCTCTGTTCCAAATTACCCCCCTTTACCTTATCCATCCCCTATCAAAACTCACGATAACAAAAGAATCTAAAAGTTTTCTGTACGAATCGAGCAAGCAAACAATTTGGGTAATAACTGATTCCATCATTCGTCGCGCCTCGTTCACTACGAAGGAATGGAGGCTGTTTCGATTGCGCTATACGAGCTGCAGTACACACGACAATTAAGTAGCCATTCTTATTATAGATACTCCAACAACAAGGGTGAACAACATGAGGGAATAGTAGTCTGGCCACGTCAGACTAAGAGAATAGACAGCTAATGAGAGTATAGAATCTGATACTCTATGCGCATGCGAAGTATAGAGTACCTATGACGAGACAGACCTGATCGAGTCTCGAGATACATGCAATCCTAAACCTAAACTAGCCTCAGTACAGTACCCAATCTGAAGGTTATGATATATGTGCAGAAAGGCAAAGAGTTCATGTACTGCAATGTCCATAAGCCCCTGGATATAGTTGTAATAAGTGTATCCAATGCACCATTAGTCATTTAATTATAATATTATTCTTGTATTTGTATCTGTGTTAGGTGTGTGCTTTGCCCCAAATGGTATTTCACTACAATGCAATGCAATGATGTTATTTAATCACTTATTCAAGTTTTGAGATAATATTATAGTGCATAGAACTAAGAGCATTGAAAATGTGCTGTAGAAATGGAGGCAGATAGAGGGTCCAAGGTGTGAGACTAGGACCCTATGTGGGTGAGATCTGATGACATAAAAAAATATTCAGTTCAATCACTGTGGTCACACACCAGTATGCTTTCAACTTCCTTGAGGAGCTTTCACTTGCAGTAGCATCCCTGAATTAGATACCTATTCATATCTAATTCCAGTAATAGCTTCTATAGTATAATAGGACTGATATTAGTATACTAGCATCTATTCACATGCAGCCATTTATTATCCCGCAATAGCTCATGAGCATATAAATGATAATAATAATAATAATAAAAATAATTTCTTATTGTAACTGGGTGGCCATTAACCTGAGGCTACTACTAAGGCCCCCAGTATCCCAAACACTCCCTCACACACACAATCAAATCAAATCAAATGCAAATTGTTTGGTGGCTGTGATCATCTCAGCTGTTCCAAGGTTGGTGGCAGGGGGGTACAGGGGGGGGGGGGGGGGGGGGGAAACTGCATATAGCACACAAGTGGAGTGCATGCATGGTGTCTTGTGCTCAATGCTTGATTGACTTCAGTGCTAACCTACTGAGCCACCAACACCCCCACACCTACTGAGCCACCAGCACCCCCATACCTACTGAGCCACCAGTACCCCCCATACGTATACCTACTGAGCCACCAGCACCCCCATACCTACTGAGCCACCAGTACCCCCCATACGTATACCTACTGAGCCACCAGCACCCCCCATATGTATATCTAATGAGCCACCAGCACCCCCACCCCCTCCCCCCATACTGCAATGTCCATAAACCACTGGATATAACTGTAACAAGTGTATCCAATCCATATACTTTATTTTGTCATTGTGTTATTTTCTCACACACTACTGTGTGTCACACTGTGTTACCTCAGTCCCTGACTACAGTCTTTTCATTTTCGATCTCTTTGAGCAAACTAATCTTAAGTCAATGCCTTTGGTCAATTATTGCAATTAAATAAATTAATTTTATTGGCTATCCTGATCGCTATGTATGTCTTAGAAAACATGTGCCTTCCTTCTTTGAGTCTCTGTTCAAGACCAGCACATCAAGCTACATGATGGGATTATGCTAGTCTCGCGTGGTCAGCCCCTTTTTCCTGTTCTATGCACCTTCGTTTGAGGGAGTGCAGAGAACAGGAAGAAGGGGCTGGCCACGGAGACAGGATTATGTAATGCCTTACAACGTGAGAAGTGAGGATTGTTCTGGATTTTGCTGTGGTCGGAGATTGTGCAATAATGCTAAAAATGGCTGACTCAAGCGACGAACTGCTTTGCTACAATAAAGGCTGTGGAAAGCGCTACAGGCAAGAAAACAATAATGACGGTGAATGTCTTATCCTTGTAAGATACTGTGTTTTATTCTATGGAGAAATATAAAACTGCGTGATTCCTTTGTACGGATACAGTGTGTTTATGACATAATGTGGTTATCATTACCATACTGAAAAAATTATAAACACGCTCTCTTAAGTTTTGTAACTTTCGTGATAAGTAGTATGAAGTTCTAGGTCCTTCTTTCGCGGATCCATGTTTCTGATGACCTTCTCAGCAGGCGTTTTGGGTCTGGGTACCCCGGACTTGGCGATATTTCCCTCCCTACTCTGCGATTTGTATAGGACCTGCTGTATGAATCAACTATACTCTCAAGCATCAGTAGATTGCGTAATACATCTGTTCTAGTTGGTTTATTGTTTATACCACTTTGTTACATATTTAGTTCCTCTTTGCTAGATGCCTGCCAATATCACAACGGAAGTCCTGTATTTCATGATGCACTGAAGGTTAGTTGGTGGCTGTCACAGCGACCTGATGAGCTTGGCCTCACCGAATCTTATATAGCAAAGACCTTGATCACTTTATCCCAACACACCTTCAATCATAGATCACTCCCTACCCAATGCACTTCCTTCAATCACAGATCACTGTCTACAAAAGGAGTTCGTAATCATAGTTTAACCCACTATAAAAAGGACTATCATGGCGGCAAACATTCACACTACCACAACGCACTTCCTTCGATCATAGATACTATAGACTCTGTAACAATGCTCCAGTCATTTCTATATCCATAGCTTTGCCTCACTGCACTAGGCATACTGCTGCATAGATCCTCACACAACAGGGCCTGTGCCGCATAGATCCTCACACAACAGGGCCTGTGCTGCATAGATCCTCACACAACAGGGCCTGTGACTGCAACAGAATTAATTACAAAGGCACAAACTGCCATTACACCTGTTTGTGCTGTATGCCATGACCGTGCCATGATGGATTGGAAACAGTGGACCAAGCCGACATTTTATCAAGCCCCATGGAGTGTTGGATTGGAGTAGTTTGACTGTATTGCGGATGCCCATGTGCACAGACTAGTTTACCCTATTTGTCCTTTCATATATATATAGCAGGAATCCACTTGCAGCAGAAATGTTTGCAAGGATATTGTTGTAGAGATACATTGCTGTATTCAACTGCATATAACAAAGTAGAGTATGATCTGAGCAATCACGTACATACATATGTAAGTAGCTTGGATACATCTTCACTCAATCCATGAAGTCGTTCAGCCACATTCAAATCTGCATTGGATTTGTATCTGATCTGTACTGTTTGTGGCTGATGAAGTCATTCGTAGGTGCTCGAAACAACCTGATTGATTGATTTAAGATTTATCCATGGTACATTACTGCTCATTTAATTATCTGCTTAGCTATGTTTGACAGACAACTCGTAGTTTCCTCAGTTGACAGAAACCTTGCTGTGTTTCATGAAGCATTAGGTACTTCCACTGAGATGTTTGCCCCTCATGCGTGGTAGTAGTACAGTAGATCTAGTGACTACTACATCTATCTATATTTTTTTATTACAAATTGGAAGTTTGACTACTTGCTCTGTGTGCTTCACAGGGTTGGTCATGTTGCAAGAAGCGCAGTACAGATTTTACAGAGTTTCTAAACATTCCAGTGAGTTGTACAAAGCTGGCGAGGTCTTGCCACTCTCGCCATGGAATATTCCATGTTTGCTAGTCTGCAACTTCTTTGATATGCATATCCTCAATCTCTCTCTTCTTTGGGTGTTGTATCTCATGTACTGTACATACGTGTATCATGTACAGTGTACTTTGTTGGTGTGTCTTTTTGTATATAATGGTGTACGTATATGCTATTGTATTTGATGGCGTGTATGTATTTTGTGTATTAAATTTTAATGGTGTGTAGTTTTGTATTTGATGGTGTATGCTTGATGTATCTAATGGTGTGTACATGTGGTGTGTGCATTCAGGGATGTACTAAAGGCCCTCATAACAATACAAGGCCAAAAGAAGTGCAAAAAGAGCCTGAGACTCCCTTAGAGAAGGGTGAAGTAATTTCAGTTGGCACTCCATCTATACCCCCTCAAGCACTGAAAGTGATGGAGAGACCATCGTGAGTTATATGTGAAGCAGTGATTGTGTAAACTGTGTTAAGATGGATATGTACGTATGTAGGGAATACAGCAGAGCTCATAATAAACCAATTTCACATCTCTACGTATTTTATTTATTTTTCATTCACACTTTCCATACGTAACTATACGATATCGTACTCCTGTGTAATTGACATCCTTGAACCTAATGCAATTGCATCTCAACCTAGGAAGATGTAGTACAGTGAAAGGGATTGTTTATGCTGCAGTATGTTACTGTAGGATTGGTATGTATGTTATACGAAGTAAAAAGTATGTGATATTGCCCACCACAGACACAATGCGATTTTTAAGTTCGCAATTTTCTTGACATGCAGTATTGAGTGGTATCAGATATAAGCATAGTGCAATTTTATGCAATTTTCTTTGAAATAGCATAATGGCATAACTACGTATAACTACAACAGAACTTTCCATTTCTTTGGTATGTTGTACGTATGTTTAGAGTGGGAGGTCTTTAGACAACCAGCTACAATGCCAGACAACCAGTACTGCTGATTTATGTTTGTTAAATGTGCATTTCATTATTATACGTAATACATTCACACGTAGATTCTGTGCACTAAAGGTAGAATATACACATTTTGATAACCTACCAACAGTATGTTCTGGTTAGTCAAGTCATGGCTGTGTGTAACCATAGATAATCAATACATACAACTCTGTATACACACATGCTATGCTATTTCATGTGCTATCAAATATTTTTTAGTACATCTGTTCTATCCTAACCTGTAGGGAGGGCGGTCCTATGATTAAGCTAAAATTTTCAGTGTCACAGTCACTCAAGAATCAGCTGAAGAAACTAGCTTGTTCAACTAAACAACCTGAAGTGGTGGCCAAGACGAGCCAAGGTACAGTGGAAGACTCTGAAGACAGATTGTCTTAGTGCGAATTTCTCTCAAGATGAACATTTAAGGATGGTCCTTTCAGTTTTGTCTTAAGAGAGTTCCACTGTACAGACAGTGTGTACTTATGAATTTGTGTATGCACTCTTTATCTTCAGTATACATATGTATGTCAGTGTCAAATCTGTCACAATAAAACACATATGTATGTACTAGTTACTACAGGGCCTTGAGGGCGTAACGTGTTACTAACTGCAGACCCGAGAGCACGTAGTGCCTGAGAGGCAAGGTTAATAGGGTAAATTGGGGTAACTTGGAACACGTGAGTACTTGGAACAGGGCCTGTATCTTTTGCTATGATTAAAGCTACCCAGCCAAACTTGTCACTGCTGAATGCCCAATTCATGGAGACATTACTGAACAAAAATTGTATCTGTAGCTTACTATTGACATTGGTTTTACTCAGCCGTTCCTAGTTACCCCACCTTACCCTACTTACCTGAAAACACCACATATGATACCTAAAGGTGCGTTACCTGTTCCCAGTTTTAGTGGGTGCAGACCTGTAACAACTACGTGTTCCAGATGGCAAAGCGTCAACGTCAACGTCATCGATCCAACCATGTGTCTTAATTCACCTGCCAATCCTTCACTGTTTCCCAACTTGCAACGACTACAGAGAAATCAACCTAATAGGATTATTCGACTTTTCATTCCCCACTATTAATAATTATTTTGTTGCTATTTTTAGTAGCAATAATATTGCTTGTGTTGTGTACTTGGTTTGTCAAGATTCACAGTTTACTTAGCTGATTGATTCCCGTGACCTTTGGTTTACTAAAACCCTACAAGTGTGGCTAGTAAGTTATTTACTAACATACTGGTCTCTTTGATGTATTACATCATCATGTGATAAATCCTTATGTTGGTTGGCTCTACTTGCCTCACTTACCTGCAGTCAGCTGCCTACTGTGTACTTGACTTAGGCCTATATAGGCCACACTATCCTCAAAAGGTGTCAATGTAAACAGCGAATTGACCTCAACAAACGATTTTGATGAACACTGAATGCAAATTAGGCATTCCTTGTAAGGTCAACATGTTCACTGTGGATGAAAGATTTGTCCGAATTATTCATTGGTATTTTTTAACATTAGTGTGGCCTAGGCTTAAATGCTGTGCACAATCTTTGTCATAAAAGTTAATGTTTTGCAAATACTATGAAACATGTTTTACAGACCACTTGTATGGAAGGACCACCTGTGTATGTATAATGACCACAACAGCTGCTCTATGGACCACTTTAGTTCTACCAAAGCTCCTCTGTATAAGGACCACCTGTCTGCAACGGCCGCAGTCATTTGGTCCCTTGCATGGTTGTTACATACAAATTTCACTGTAAAGACTTTTAGAGCAGTTTATAGTAATTTGAGGAATGAAGAAGCTTATTCTGTGTATCTAGATCTGTGAAGAATGGCGAGGAATATGAGGCAAAACTTTCATGAATGCCCAATCTTTTGGTAGAATGTGTAATAGTACACTACGCTGTATGCGTAGTTTCTTTACATGTGGTGATGTGTATCTTTGAAAGTTGTACCATTTTGCAGAACACTTCGGGTTCAGTTCCCTGCTTTTTCAACTGCATATTTCTAACGTTTTGAGGGAACTTGTCTCTATCACCACCTGTTTCCCTCTCGAACCAAATGATATTAGTGTCCAGGGGGACATGGTGCACTTATGTACTTAACCTGCATGTACGTATAGCCTGTGGGAGAGGTATTCATGCACCTTTGTAATAGATCGTGATGCTAGGTGTCACAATCAACCCCTCCCTACGATAGGTACCTTGTGAGGAAGGTGTGAGGTAGCCATTTCCATGAATAGCAGATTATATAAGTATATACGTATATGTAGCTCAGTCCATACTGAGTACAGTTTACATTTATACGTACATACTTGCATTAGCCTACTCATAAACCCCTTCCAAGCTTATGTCTCACACATGTGTACGATGTCATGTGTTGTCACAGTGGAGGAAGGAGATGGAGGAGTGAAGATTGGGACTAAATGTGTGAACAGAGGCTGTTCAGAAGTGAGTAGATTGCCCTTAGACTAATGCACCAGTGACCACTGTCTGCCCATTCATCTGTCCTATTGTTCTCTTCACACATTGAATACATCTCTTTAGATGTATGTTGATTCCAGTAGTGATCTCGGCGAGTGTTTGCACCATCCAGGAGCTCCTATCTTCCACGAAGGGTTAGTTGTTCTGCTGTTGAGTTGTGGTATCTCCCAGTTTACCACATTTGTTCTCCAGGTACAAGTTTTATACATGCTGTCAGCGAAGGACAACAGATTTCAATGAGTTTCTTCGACAAGAAGGCTGTACAACAGGGAGCCACAAGTGGATAGATGACAAGGTAGAGATGTTGAGTGTTCTTCTTAATGAAGCTTTTATACCCCAGTTGGTTGTACTTGGCGTGTTTGAATGAATATTGATTACTTTGCATTGGATGGGTGTTGCACATGCTTAGCATGGCGCAGGAATGCTCACAAAGTGAGGAAGCTCGAAAGGCTAGATGTTGCATGCAATGTGGTTTTGCAGATAGTGTATGTACAAAAGTTGACATTTAAACTATAAATTGAAGAAGAATGTTGGAGCCATAATATTCCCTAGCCTTGCTGGTTCCTACATCACTACAGTTTAGAGGCCTGTGGGACAGTTACTTAGCGAGCGTGCCACTGAACCCTTACCACTTCCTCCATTACTTCCTCATGTCACCTCCACCCACCACCTCTACTCCATCACTTCCTCATGTCACCTCCACCCACCACCTCCACTCCATCACTTCCTCATGTCACCTCCACTCCATCACTTCCTCATGTCACCTCCACCCACCACCTCCACTCCATCACATCCTCATATCACCTCTACCCGCCACCTCATATCACCTCTACCCACCACCTCCTCCTATCACCTCCACCCACCACCTCCTCATATCATCTCTACCCACCACCTGCTCACATCACCTCTACCCGCCACCTCCTCATATCACCTCCACTCCATCACATCCTCATGTCACCTCCACCCACCACCTCATATCACCTCCACCCACCTCCTCATATCACCTCTACCCTCCACCTCCTCCTATCACGTCCACCCACCACCTCCTCATATCACCTCTACCCACCACCTCCTCACATCACCTCCACTCCATCACATTCTCATAGATGTGAGGAGGTGGCACAGCACACACATTATATGAGATTGTGTACTTCTGGTGTTGCCACAGCTCTCTCTTAATACTCTCCACATGCATAAAGTTAATGTGAGCCATGTATACAGATAACCAGAGTCATTAGAATTTGAATAGCATTGATTTTACAAGGAAATATAGCTTTGGATTGTGGAGGAAGAATAAGAAGAAAGTAGTATCATTGTGTTGTGCGTATGTATTCTAGACTGTGTGGTAACGTCTTTCTGTATTGTTATACATAGGTATGGCTCTTATAGCAACCTCAACATACGTACTTTACTATGGTGTGTAACATGGTATTGCCATTATCTTTGGTATTACTGCCTGTTTTGGGCAAGAAAGTTTGAATGTTGTAGGCAATTGGTTATAACTTGCCATTATAGACAGGTTTTGCTCAATCTGCTGGTGACAATTCTCAGGATTACATCTGTTTCTCATTGACAGGCATCCAATGATATGACATTTTGTAGAAAGGATTTTCACCAAACAGCAAAGTACAGTGTGGTGGCCGTTTATGCTAAGCATTGTGTACCGGAGGAGTGCACTGTGGAGGCAAATGCGACAACTGTATGTCTGATGTAGTACACGTGTGTGTCTACTTTTGTTTGTAGGCATGAACACCTGGTTGCATGCACATCATCTCATTTACTAACTACACACATGCAAACACACACGCGCGTGCACACACACACACACACACACACACACGCACGTACACACACACACACACACACACACACACACACGTACACACACACCTACACGTACACACACACACACACGCGCGCGCGCACGCACGTACACACACACACACACACACACACACACACACACACACACACGCACGTACACACACACACACACACACACACACACACACGTACACACACACCTACACGTACACACACACACACACGCGCGCGCGCACGCACGTACACACACACACACGTACACACACGTACACACACATACACACACGTACACACACACACACACACACACACACACACACGCACACATACACACACACACACACTGTACACACACACACACACACACACACACACACACACACACACACACACACACACACACACACACACAGACACACGTGCACACACAGACGCACACTTATACGCGCACACACACAGACACACGCGCACACACAGACACACACAGACATACACACACACACATGCTCACACACACACACACACACACACACACACACACACACACACACACACACACACGTCATCCCTTATATTAGTCTATTTTAACTATATGTAGCTTTCCTGTTCCCTAACTTTTGATGGAGGACAGAAATTCACAGCAAAATATAACCTTTTTGGAGTAAGTGCATCTCTGTAGATCTCGTCTACCTGGGAATTTTAGCTATACAGAAGTACATTTGCTTACACAACCATCTCCATTTATACGTAGGTCATTGTCCCTTCAAAGAGCTCTGTGGACTACATGGCACCAAAGGTGGAGATGAAGCTGTACAAGGCAAGTGCCTGCAACTGGACAAATTTGGAGCTCCAAAAACAACCTCCTCCAGCAAAGGCAAACAGTGATGACGAGGATGTGTAGACAATCACTATTTCAATTGTAATAACAACTGTTGTACACTTCACTTCGTGGGTACATACTGTAATTATTATTATACATTACAGCATAATTCTATGCTCATGTATTTATACAGTAGACCTGTGTCATGCCTTAAAGCTTGTTACAGGTATTGTATGAAATTTCCTAATATCCTGCATGTTATTTTATATACAACTTAGGCTAGGAACATAATATGTCTCACAGTGTATGGAACTATATAATTATATGCATAGTTTGCACTTTCTGTGAACATCGATGTATATATTTGTATGTATTTGTATGCATAGTATGTACAACATGCACATGTATATCTCTTATGCGACCACAACAATAATAACATATAATTATTGTGTATATAGACTCTACATGAACAATCATTTTTTAACAAGTTTTATGTTCGATACCATAATAATATATATAATACAGTAAATTCTCGATAATTAGAATATCTGGCTTAATCCAAACATTGATGAATGTACGGTTCCTAATGTATGGAGTACATATGTGGCTGGTTAATTAGAACTTACGGATAATTAGAACTTTTTTACCGGAAAAGTTAGCATTAATTACCATTGCATGCATGCGTGTGTATACAACATGCATGCTATATATGTATTTTTATGACATTGTACTTCCAAGTCAATTGCATGTATATGTAATTCTAGAACCAATTAATTGCAGTACATGTACATTTTGCATGTGCACATGCATGGTGATCATGCATGACCAGCGATCAAACAGTATACGTCAAAGGGTCCTATATCCAGTGGGGTTGGGAGTATAGTCTCGATCAACCTAGACCACACCCAGCCCTCAATCTTCTCGTGATGTGACATAATGGCTGCCTCATCGAATCTTTGTCAGGTATAGAATAAAATGGCAGCCAATGTAGGGTCTGGTTTCGAGACTACTGGGGAGGAAGGCCAAAATCAACCTCGAATGGTGTGGCCTCAGATACCACCTCATCATCTAAAAACTCTTGTTTTCCCTGCATGGAGAGCATACCCTCAGACCCCCCTCAAGGTTCTATCTAGGATTAACTTTTTGACCGGGGGAAGCTTCAGTATTTCAGTGCATGTCTGCCACATCTAATATGATCGTAGTTTTATATGTATGTCACCATCGTGGTATCCTACATATATCTATCTATGAAACACATGCAGTGCAGAGATGTAAGGAGGTACAGATATACACCACATATAACTGGGGGTCTGGGGGGAAATGTGCATGAGTTATTAGGTTACATAAGGTGGTATCTGAGGCCATTTTAGACCAGTTGAGGTTGATTCCGACACTCAAATAGGATGTACCTTCTCTAAACTATAGTAATTTGCACTGTAGTTGGAATTTTTGGGGTGGAAGTCCCCCCCCCCCCCCCCCCCCGGCCCCCCACTGGATAGAACCCTACCCCTAGTTATATACCCATGCAATACTTAACATACATATTTGCACCACCTTACATCACTGTACATGCATGTGTTTCATACACATCTAGGATACCATGTACGTACATTATCTACCCCCTACTATGCTTTGTAATTACACCCCCACCCCCCATCTCCCTTGCATGTTCATTATCCTGAAAGAAACCCCATCATATACAGTCATTGACTCAAATCCTGTTAGTAAGGAACTAGGTTAGTAAGTACTCCGGCCTGGATAGTATATAAGTACTCCTTGCTCTGTTCCTACCTCATGCAATACCATTGAAAGCACCTTGGATAATAAATATTTCTGGTAATGAGTACCTTTCTTGTTTTCCCTTGAAGGTACTTATAATTACTATCCAAGTTCTAGTGTACAATACATCGCAACAACGGTCATGTTTTGCATGGCAGACATGCCCTGTAAAGCTGAACCCCCCTAAAAAAAACTCATCCTAGATAGAACTAGTACTCTAGCTGGTTCCGAACATAATGTTATGTGTTGTAAAGGGATTGATGTTATATAATTCTATCAACTGAGTTGGTATAACTTGACTGTATTATGATAATCACTTTCTACGTAACTAATTTGTATTTCACAGGCACTGCATCGTATTCATGATGATATCGAGCATCCGCCACCATAATGTAGACAGCGTATCGTGTACATGTTGTTTCAGCCCACAGCCTACACTGGTAGCTGATAATTACATCCAGTTAATTATTTGCGAACTCAAGGCTGTACGTAATTGATACTGCGTTTTAGTATCTGTGCAAATTGACTACCTGGTTGCCAGGTTAGTACTTACACACGTTTGTGCTCTGGTGCAGTACGGGAAGTGGAGCAGAAGGCAGCATGGATTCAAAGGACCTGGAGATGGGGACTGCCAGCAACAGTGATTCCACCCTAAATTCTATACCCCTACCGAAATCGTCAACATCGACAATAAACAGTCAGTTTCGCGGTGTGGATGGTGTCGACTACCCCGGGAAACCTGACCACGAAGATAATGACCCTCCAGAGTCAGAATCAGACAAACGGAGCAAGTCCAAAGGCGGATACAACACAGCCAACCCATTTTCCAAATTTCTCTGGTGGTACGTCCGTAGTTTCGTTTAGGCCTGGGTACCTAAGTGTAGCCTCACGTTTCTACTCCGCAGTTGGTTGGACCCGTTGTTCTGTAAAGGATTACGTAAGGAGTTGGAACAGGAGGACCTCTACGATCCACAAACCAAGGCAAAGGCGGAAATTCTGTCCCAGAA